>CAWUFW010020541.1:0-148254 GCA_963921515.1 Calotriton arnoldi
CGGCCCCGGACACCCTTCACCATCACCGACTTCATCGCACCCCATGCCATCGCCTCAATGAACGACATACTCTTTTGAGACCTGAACTTCCACCTCGACAACCCCAGTGACCCCAACTCTACCATCCTTTGTGACAACCTCGCCAACATCGGACTTAAACAACTCGTCACCACACAGACCCACAGAGCAGGCAACACCCTCTACCCCATCTTTGCGGCAGGAAACAGCGTTCACTTCAGCCACACAACGCAAATGCCATGGACCGACCTCCACTGCATACACTTCGCCATTGACAAACACAAGGCACCCAAACCAGCCCCACGCACACCACGGAGGAACTGGAGCAAGGTAACCGACGAGCAACTCAACTCCACCCTCACCCGAGACAACCACACCTGGGCACCCGACACCAATGTCACAGCCAGAGAACTCCACACTTGGATCTCCAACTGCGCATACAAGCTCGCCCCGCAACGCAACCCCGACAAACAGCACCCCAGGAAAGCCGCCTGGTTCATCACCGATCTCCAAGAAGCAAGACGCACCTGCAGATGCCTGGAGAAGAACTGGAGAAACACCAAGACACCCAAAATCTACACCACCTACAAGGACACCATGATGGACTACCACAACCAAATCAGGACCGCCAAGAGGGACTTCATCCACAACAAACTCCTCGAAAACTCCACCAACTCCAAGCAACTCTTCAGTGTCATTCATGAATTCAACAACCCACGCAGCAAAGCCACAGACATCACCCCGTCCCAAGACCTCTGCGATAAGCGTGGAACCTACTTCCTCCTCAAGATCAAAATACTCTGCGACAACTTCGCAGGACATCCAGCAGACGCCACAGCCGGCCCACCGTCCCCCAGACACACCAGCCAGCCCACCATCTCCAACTGGACATCGGTCACAGCCAAAGACACCGCCTCGACCATGGAAAGGCATCCACTTAGGGACCCCCACCGACCCCTGCCCTCTTCACATCTACCACAGAGCCGAGTCGGCCATCGCACATGAACTACAACGCACCATCAACACCACCTTCAAAACAGGCACCTACCCAGACGACTGGAAGCGTGCAGAATTCAGGCCCCTGCTCAAAAAGCCCACAGCTGCCCCACCGACCTCAAGAACTACCGGCCCATCTCGCTCCTCCCCTTCGCAGCCAAAGTTGCAGAGTAAATGGTCAATAGGGAACTGACACGATTCATTGAAGACAACGCCATCCTCGACCCGTCCCAATCCAGATTGCAAAGCAACCACAGCAATGAGGCCGCCCTACTCACCATCACAGACGACATCCGCAACCTCCTGGACCAAGGCCACTCCGCAGCCCTCATCCTACTCGACCTGTCAGCGGCCTTCGACACCGTCTCCCAACGCACACTAGTCACCAGACTACATGACGCCGGCATACAAGGAACAGCGCTAGACTGGATCCGATCATTCCTCACCGGAAGAAGCCAAAGGATCAGACTGCCACCCTTCCTCTCCGATCCCATGTAAATCACCTGCGGAGTCCCACAGTGGTCACCTCTGAGCCTGACCCTCTTCAACATCTACATGGCCCCCTCGCCGCCATCGTCCGACAACACGGCCTCAACATCGTAACCTACGCTGATGACACCCTGCTCATCCTCTCCCTCACCAAAGACCCCACCACCGCCAGACTCAACTTCCAGAAAGGAATGCATGACGTCGATGTCTGGATGACCAACAGCTGCCTGTAGCTCATCATCGAGAAGACAGTAGTCCTCGTCCTTGGAACCACCCCTTCAGCATGGGACAACACCTGGTGTCCACCACCCTCGGAAGCCCACCTACCCCCTCAGACCACGTTAAAAACCTCGGCATCGTACTCGACTCATCCCTCACCATGAACCAACAGGCCTACGCCGTCACCTCCAGCTGCTTCAACACACTCTGCATCCTCCGCAAGACCTTCAAATGGAGCCCCCTGGAGTCAAGGAAGACAGTCACCCATGCACTCATCACCAGCAGACTGGCGCACTAACTGCGGTTAGCGATAGTTATCGCCAGGCATGGATAATATGCCCCCTTATCTCTGCTTTGCACAAGTGTCAATTTCAATGCTTTTTTGAAGATGGGAAACTGGCTGCAAAATATTTGGGACTACCCATAGACGTTTGAGTTTGTGGGTGTTCACTCCAGTTTGCAGGGCCATCCCAGTAACGCTCCCTTTTTCGTCCCTAAATCTAAATTTATAACACTGTTAAATCTACCATGCTTGAAAACTGCCTGCCATGGGAAGGACAATTTACAGAATTAAAATCCCACACTTTCTGATTGGGTGAATCAGACTGTAGAAGTTAACATTGCAAATGTACTTTTTGGGTACCGAAGTTCTATGTAGGTGTACCTTTTAAAAAAATGTTTATAAGGCATACATTGATACTACAACAAGAGCACTACAAGCCCTGTAAGTGTATGAAAACGACTGTTTTTAACTAGGCTTCAACTGTTAAAGGAATCTAGAACTGACACGCCTTTTTGTATCTGTGAAGTACCATAGATAAGGCACAGCTGCCTGTAATCTCTCCTACCAGTGTTATGTACCCGGCCTCTTTCGCCCGCCCCCTGTACCCCACAGTGTCCTAGAGCTGCCTGTGCAGGACAAGAGCGGTTTAAGAAATCAGTGACGTAGAGAGACTGCCACAGGCTGCGCTCACAAGTGCTAAAGGCCACCTTATGCCCTTAAAGTAGGGAATCCAGTCTGTGGTTCCACAAACTAGCCCTGAAAAACAGGGAAATAAATGTCAAAGAAAGCCCCTTAGATCCCGCTTAATGTGGTCCCATAAACTGACCACTACTTTCCAATGGCTACTCTAACTCCGAGGTTGGCCCAGAGTGGTGCAGTAATTGGAATATCTATTATCATCCAAAGAAATCCAGTGCTATTTTGATTTAACGCTGTAAAGCAAACCCAAAATTTGAATAAAAATTGGTACAACCTGAAACACAGAAATATTAATTCCCGAAATTCTAAGTAAATGTGATTGATGAAGTTGTTTCATGCAAATATAATTGCATAGGAGACATTTGGGGGCTTATCGACAAAAATTAATATTTTTAAGGGAAATATTATTCCCAGATGTGAGGCTGCTCGATAGTGTCTTGTTACTTACCGGTAATCTTCATTACCCCGATTAGGGTCCTCCCCGTCCCAGTCCTTACTACGTGAGGCAGTCCTGCCTCCACCCAGCCAATCACAACGCCAGTATTTTAATATTACATAAGCCCCGCCCACCTACCGCCATGCCTGTTATCAACAAGACTCCGACACAAACACAGCGGGAGGGAGGGAGGGAAGAGGACTGGGACGGGGAGGACCCTAATCGGGGTAATGAAGATTACCGGTAAGTAACAAGACATTACCCCCTCATGGGTCCTCCCCGTCCCAGTCCTTACTACGTGAGGAACTCACAAGCAGAGAACCAACAAAAACGCAGGACACCAGGGATCCATGCAAAGTACAAAACTTTAATCAAGAAATGATTAACGAACAGCAGCGTTCAAGACGCCAACAGAAAAACTGTCAGCAGAGGCATGTAAAACATCAAGCCGATAATGCCGCACAAAAGTGTGATGGGACTGCCAGGTGGCTGCCCTACAAATCTCCTGGATAGAGACCCCGCCGCCTCAGCCCAGGAAGCAGACACAGAACGCGTCGAACGGCCCTGCACCTGAGACGGAGGAGGCAGATCCAAAGACCTATAAGATTGGCAGACCGCCAAACGCACCCACCGACTGATCGTGGAAGTGGAAACCTTCTTCCCCTTAGCCACACCCCACAGGAGACAAACAGGGAAGGAGAAACCCGAAACCCCAGGGAACGTTGGAGGTAAATCTGGAGAGCCCTGCGAACATCCAAGGAAGGGGGAACAAGGGAATCCCCCACAGTAGGCAAATCAGGAAGAATCACCTCCTGTTGCAAATGAAATTTGGAAGAAACCTTAGGCAGGAAAGCCGGATCAAGCCGCAAAACGACCCGATCCTGCAGGAACTGCAAATAAGGAAACGAAATGAGCAAGGCACCCAACTCACCCAACCTGCGAGCGGAGGTTATGGCCAGCAAAAAGCCACCTTAGCGGACAGCCACAACAAATCCGCCTCCAGCAAAGGCTCAAAAGGGGGCAACTGCAAACCCCGCAAAACAGTAGGCAAATCCCAAGAAGGAACGAGCACAGGAGAGACCGGCCGACGAAGCCGAAAACTCCGAAGAAGCCGACTGACCAATGGAGCAAGAACCTCCAATGAGGCCCCAGGACCCCTACAAGCAAGGACCGCCGCCCACTGAGCAGACAAAGTGGAAGGGGAAAGGCCCAACAAAAAACCATCCCTGAGAAAATCCAACACAGAAGCAGGATCCCCCAGCACAGGATCCACCCCATGGGAAGAACACCAAGAGACAAAAGAACCCCAATGTCGACCATAGCACTTAAGGGTCGAAGGGCGCCGCGATAACTGAATGTCACGAGCCACCACAGAGGAACAGCCCAAAGACTCCAACGTCAACCGCTCAAGAGCCAAGCCGTCAGCTGCAAACGACGAAGACAAGACAGAGACAGGAGCGGAAACTGAAGAGGAGCCGGGCACAAAGGAAGCCGGACAAACCGACCCTCCGCCAGCCGCCACAGGAGAGGAAACCAAATGCGGCGAGGCCAGAAAGGAGCAATCAACAGGACCGAAACCCTCTCCCCCGAATCTTCTGCAGCACCCTCGGGAGGAGGGGAATAGGAGGGAACGCATACAGAAGGCCCGAAGGCCAGGGAATTGATAGAGCATCCACCGCCCAAGCCTGAGGACACAGCACCTCCGAACAAAACCGGGGTAGAAGAGCGTTGTGAGGAGAGGCAAAGAGATCGATCCAGGGAGTCCCGAACCGAAGACAAAGGGACTGAAACAGAGGAAGAGAGAGATGGTACAGAACAGAGGATGGAAGGTTGCGGCTCAAAGCGTCCGCATGAAAATTCAACTGTCCCAGAATGTACACCGCCCTCAAGGCCAACAGATGAGATTCCGCCCAAGCACAAATCAAGGAGGCCAACAGGTTCAGAGACGCGCACCTCGTCCCCCTGACGGTTCAAGTAACAACGAGCCACCTGATTGTCGGTACGAACCAACAGATTCGACCCGTGGAGATGAACCTGAAAGAACTGCACAGCCTCCCAGACGGCCGCCAACTCCCGCCAGTTTGAGGAACGGGCGCTGTCCCCCGAGACCACCGACCCTTCGCTTCCAAGGACCCCAAGGTGGCCCCCCAACCCCAAAGACTGGCATCCGTAGTCAACAGAAGGGGAGGGGGAAGACAAAACCGCACCCCCTTCTCCAGATTGGGAGTGCAAAGCCACCAGTCCAAGTCCAGAACCAGAGCAGGAGAAAGAGGAACCAGAGTCTCGTAATCCGCCCGGGAGGGGTCCCACCGAGCCAACAGATGAGTTACCAAGGGTTTGAGATGGAGGCGAGCCCAAGGAACCACAGCAGTGGTTGCAGCCATCAATCCCTGGACCCGCAACCAAACACGAGCCGGGGCAGAGGGACGGCTTAAGAGATCCCGCAACAGAGTCTGTAAGGAAAGGATCCGAACAGGAGGGAGAAACACCGCCCCCAGAGACGTGTCGAACAGACCCCCGATGAACTGCAGCCTCTGAACAGGATCCAGATGAGACTTGGCCAGATTCACCTTGAAACCCAGCTCCTGGAACAGGGTCAGCGTAGCCTCCACCGCCAGAAGAGCCTTAGGAAAGGAGGAAGCAGAGACCAAACAATCATCAATATAGGGAAACACAGAGAAACCCCGACGTTGCAAAACCCCCACAGCAGGAGCCAATACCTTGGTAAAAGTCCTGGGAGCAGTGGAGAGGCCGAACGGCAGAACCTGAAACTGGAAATGCCTCCCTTGAACAGCAAACCTCAGGAACCGCTGACTGGCAGGATGGACCGGAACGTGAAAATAAGCGTCCTCTAAGTCCAGAGACGCCAAAAATCGCCCTCCTGGATGAGGGGAATGACGGACTGCAACGTGACCATCCGAAAATGATCCAACCGCACCAATTTGTTCAGGGAACGGAGATTCAATATGGGGCGGAAGGAACCATCGGGCTTTGGAACCAGAAACAGATGGGAATAGAACCCCAGGCCCACTTCTTCCACTGGAACCGGCACCACAGCCCCTTTCCGTAACAACATGGCGACGCCGGACAACATGGCAGAGCGCCGCACGGGGTCTCTTGACAACGGGGTAACCAGGAAACAATCCAGAGGGGAGGGCCCCGGAAGGGAATCTGGTAACCCCACTCGATGACAGACAAGACCCACTGGTCGGAAATCAGAGCTGACCAACGGTCCAGAAACAAACGGAGACGAGCCCCCACAACGGCATAGTCACTTCTGTCCTGCACCAGAGGGAGGCTGTTGTTGCTGCTGCTGCTGTTGTTGCTGAGGCCGGGATTTATAATGGTACGCGGCCCCCGACCACGGGCCCGACCACGAAAGGGCTGAGAAGACAAAACCCTTGAAACCCCTGCTTCTGAAAGAAAGACCTTTTCTTAGGAGCAGGCTGAAAAGGCTTCAACAACTTCTTTTCCTCCGCTGAGCGCTGCACCATCGTATTCAAAGCATCCCCAAAAAGACGGGGACCCTCAAAAGGCAGTTTATGGACTAAGGCCTTCTGTGCAGCCTCAAGACGCCAAGGTTTTGTCCACAGAGACCTCCTTCCAGCCACCGCCGCCCCAGCAGCCGAGGAGAAAGCCCACAAAGAATCAAAAGTGACATCCGAGAGGAATTGTGCCAACACCTCCATTTGAGCCAACACAGGAGTAGGGTCCCCTGATCCTGAAGACAGTCAAACAGTGTCTCGAAATCCTTAAGCAGGACCTGCGAAGCATAGGCCGCATAAGTGCTAGCACGTATCCCAAAGTGAGAAGCGGCGTAAGAACGCTTGAGAGCAGACTCCACCTTACGCTCCACCGGGTCTGAAAGGGAAGCCTCCTCCGAGGACAAAGAGGAAGAAGAGGCGGAAGCCATAGAGGACAAAAGAGAATTAACTTTTGGAATCGCAGGAAACTGGGAATCAAAGTCCGCCAAGCGATACCGCTTCCCCAGGAATCGCGGAATACCCTGCTTATCCACCTCAAGCCACTCCTTTGCGAGGATATCCTTCAGGACATCATGGAAGGGGAGGTCATCCACCACAGAGGAACTATATTGAGCGTAAAATCCCTCCTCAGCCAGGGATTTAGGGTCAAACCCAAGCACCTCTCGAATATGGACCTCATCATCCTTAGCCCGCTTAGCTGCAGGCTCCAGCAGCGCAGACTGGACCGCAGAATCAATCAAGTCCTGTAAATCCGCCCTAGAAATCTGCAAGACGTCATCCTCCTGCAGATCCTGAACATTATGCTGCTTCGAAATCGCCTTAGCAGGCACAGGTGAAGAAGCCCCTTCACTCATGGCGAGAGATCCAGTGTCAAACCAACAGGAACTCACCACACAATCAAAGGAAGTGCCCAGCAACCTCCAATAAATACTGCCCCCAATCACCCAATCACGCAAAAGGTGAGTGAAATAAAAAGGGCAGCCCTGTAGTCTCCACCCACAGCCATAGATCAAAGGACAATGGCCGCGGGGCCGGACGCTGCACGAGAGCCCCAGCGCCGGAACGACCCGGGGCCAGGAAACCACAAAACTCCCCGCCCCAGCCCAGCACATGAACGGGGAGCGTCCCTGACCCCAGAACAGGAGCGTGGTCGACCGGAAAACCGGAGCGGCCGCGCCGACAACAAGAAAAACAATGCAGAACACAAAACTGCAACTTCAAACACTCACGGCACCGTCCTGAAGAAAATCCAGACCAGGAAACAGGAACCGGGAGCACCAGCGTTCCGACCGTCCGTCGGAGCAGAAAAAAACAGGCATGGCGGTAGGTGGGCGGGGCTTATGTAATATTAAAATACTGGCGTTGTGATTGGCTGGGTGGAGGCAGGACTGCCTCACGTAGTAAGGACTGGGACGGGGAGGACCCATGAGGGGGTAATGTACTGAGTCGTTGAGATTGGCCAAACGTAAGACTGCTCTAGGCGGTGTGACACTCGCACTCATCGGGTGTGACTTGCCAGTGGCATAGCTCTCTAGACAAAGGGCTCTCGTTGCTGTAACATGAAAAGGATAGGGCTCTTTCACAACATGGCAGACTCGGAATTTTATCCTTCGTGGGATGATAACGTGTACCTCTGTCAACGGGCTGTTAATAATTGTTTCGCAAATTATATGTAAATTTCTTCGCGTTAAAGTGCTGTGTGATTGATTATGACTGGAAGCATCTGCTCAGATGATAGTTTTCACAGACAGGTAGGCATGATGTGCTTAAGTGGGCAAATGACCGCGTGCACAGAGTGACAGAGAGGTGCACTGAGGAGATGAAAGGGGGAGTTGCCAGTCCTACTCTTCGAGCCCCCCGGAAGGGGGAGCCTGTCGTCTCCAGGCACCCCTGGCTCTATGAAAGGCTGCAGGGAGCCGGCGGAGGCAGAGCACAGTACAGGCGTGCCCCGGCCCAATGAGGGAGAGGAGGATGCTGCACTGGAATGAGGAAGTGGAGTGGAGAGGAGCGGAGACGGGCCCCCGAGCTGTGAAGCTGCTCCAGAGCGCGCCGGCACCTGCCAGGCGCATGGAGGCTGGGAGAGCTGTTTGCAGGCAGCGGGGATAACAGGTAACTGATACCACGAGGGCCCGGGGCACTCACGGCACCGGGGCCGCGCGCCCTCCTCCATCCCCACTTATTACTACTCACAAACCGCTTGGGCAGGAGAAAGGACATTTTATTGATCGACACGCACCCCTACCCTGCCGAAGCCCTTCCATTGGCTGGGTCGGCTGCCGAGCATCCATACTCCTGCTTTCGCAGTTCTGAACTTCACTCTTGCAGGTTGCACCTGTTAGACACTTGCAAATGAACTTTTCAGATTAGTTTGCTCTGGGTGAGACCCTTGCAGATGTTTCCTTTATTCATTCTGGGGCTTCTAATTTCCAATAGGCCAATTAAACTTTTTGGGAAGGCCGTCTGGGTTGGGTGTTATGTTGGTGGTGGTCGGGGTTATGTTTTCTATGTCTGATTGGTACATACACTTCAATGTTGTTATAAAATAATACGGAACATTGGCGGTGAGGGGATCACGGACAGGTGAATGAAGCGTAATTTGGAGTGAGCCGGGTTGCTGCTGTGCTGTGTGCGTTTCATGTGTGAGGTTACTGGGTTGCACCCGGAGGATAGAGGATTGGGGGATGCACATCCAAGGGAGTGTGCACGGTGAGATAAGATGCACAGGATATATGTGTGTGAGAGAGAGAGAAAGAGGGGGGACGAGAGGGGAGAAGAGAGAGTGCGCGCCTGAGAGAAGAACTGAACTCCAAAACCTCTGAAAAGTACTTCTGATCAAAGTGAATCGAATAGTTTGAAGTGTGAAAATCGTTTCAGACCCACCAGTTTTCCAAGAAACAGTAAATATACATGTACTGTGTGCCAGAGTGTGTACAGTTCCTAACTCAAAATATGAATCATATTTAAGAATTGCGTCGTTCAGATGCTGGCCTTCCAAAAGAGTTGATATTTGGGAACCAAACTTTGCCAATTGTGCCGAATGCATGTGTACCCGGATACCCCATCCTGTTTCTATACGCTATGTAAGTGTAGTGAGACATGCGCCACATCCGGACATAATTCTGGGTATTTGGTCAGTTTGGTACTGGGAGTTGGCACGCGAGGTCGCAATGCACCGGCACCTTCCTTGCCACTTTATCGGTCCTATTTTCGTCTTGGGGCGAAGGCCACAGGAACCCGAGTGTCACATAGGAGCAGTTAGACCACAACAAAGTGAGGAAAACAGGCTGCTGAAATAGGGAACAACCGAAGGCCAGCAATTTAACGAAGTCGTTTTGAAAGCAAACTGGAAAGTAGATGCCCCTCGAGCATTTTAACAGGAATTCAGGAGCATATTATCAAGCCCATTATCGCCGCTTTAGCGGGACTTTTCCTGCCCCTAAAGAGGCAATCGCTAGCTATCGCCTAAATACCTATCGCCATCGCTAAGAAGTTAGCGGGAGTTTTCTACGCCGTTCCTTGAAACTATCGCCTGTTACCGACGTGTTGATAATATGTCGATAACAACGCGATAAATATCAGGGAAAGAAGGCGATAAAAAAAATCCCGCTAACAGAGGTTGGCGATAGTTATCGACATTCCTTGGTAATATCCCCCAAGTGCTACCAAGTTCATTAGGGATATCAATGATAATAATGTGAATCTGAAATCTACATCTAATGTGAGCAACAAGTCAGTAGAATTCCTTGATGTGCAAGTATATATTTCTGATATGAAGATTGAAACACCGTTACATAGAAAAAACACAGCTGGTAACACTACACTACATGCCCAGAGTGCTCATCCTAAACATCTAGTAGCAAGCATCCCATTTGGGGAATTCTTAAGGTTAAAAAGGATTTGCAGCACAGAAGAGGAGCTATCTAAAAACATGGAAAAATACATTATTAGATTCAAAGCAAGAGGATACACTAATAACATTTTGAGTGAGGCAATCAAGAAGGCCAATAACAGAACTAGAGAATCCCTTCTGTCACAATACAATGATGAAAACATTAGTACAATAGGGAACACTATAACACCCCATCTGAATATAGGGAACAAAATGAGGCTGCTAGGCTTATAACTAGATTCAGCAGCCAACAAAGACAGATAAAAGCCATCATTAAGAAAAATTGGCCTATTGTTATGACTGATGCTGTTCTGGCCCCCAGATTACCAGCAGCACCATCCATCACATTTAGAAGAGCTCCATCAATGAGAACACAATTGGTTAAAACAAGCCCTGAATTAAGTCCGTCTACCTTATGGCTTAAACCACGTAATGGTTTTTTTAAGTGCTCATCTTGTAGAGCCTGTAAGTTTGGGGTCAATGCCACCCATTATGAGACAGCCTTTGAGACAAAAATGATAGAGATCAAAGGGAACTTTAACTGTAGAACGGACTTCGCTGTGTATATTCTCACGTGCACTTGTGACTTAAAATATGTAGGTAGCACAAAGCTGCAAGTGCAAGTGAGAATATTACAACATCTAAGGGCAATTGTTAACAGCGATGCTTCATATCCGGTAGCCAGGCATTTCAAGGCTGTTTATAACAACAATATTAAATACTTTGTGGCTGACTCAGTCCCTAGCCAGAGAAGAGGAGGAAATAGAGAAAAGATGCTGCGCCAGGTAGAAACACGATTCATACTTGAGCTGGACAGTATGACTCCTAATGGATTAAATAACAATGAGGACATGCATAATTATCTATAAAATAGTTTTGAGTTTAATTTGATGTGTTAAAACTAAGGCTTTAGTTACAGATTTACTCCATATCCAGTCCGCCGTGTGTTTTAAATTAATTTATAAAATACAAAAACATTTTTAAAATTATCGAGAAAATATTAGGGTTATTTTCTTATACACATTTTTTTTTTATAAAATAATGAACTCATCCCATTTCAACACATTTAATTGCACTATTTTTGCACTAGACCACTTTTCTAAAAAGGAACTAGCACTTTAAGGCACATTAAGCACATTAGCACTTTAATGTTACAGACAATATGTTTACATTTACTACTGCTGCTATCCACTTTTAGTGTTTTAATCAGCTTTTTATAATCAAATCGTTATGTATTGAAACAGATATTCGTGGTATGCTTTAGTGAAACCATATATTGACATACGATAAGCATTCAAGCAGATATATTTTTAATACAGGCAAATTAGGCATTTTAGAAATTGTATATACTGAGCGAAAGACAAACATTTTTACTATGTATTGGATTTGTCAATCAATGGCTACAGTAACACAATTTATAAGGGTAAAAATTGCATATTTATATATTTATATATTTTTAATGTATATTTATGTGTGGTTATTTCAAACAATTGCCCAGCCTGTGTGTACATTAATATGATTCACTGCAACTCTGATTAAGGCAGTTTAAACTCCTATTTTGGGATCATATACACAGAGAAAAATAGCAGCATGTAACAACAGTCTGTTTACTATGTCTACACTATGATGTCACTGGGAGGAGGTGGTATTTAACAAAGGCGGAAATGTATTGCATCCCTGTGATCAAGGTAACGGCTGTTACCGAAACGCGTTATGGCTGCTTAAACGCTGAAATAAAGACACTGTTGGCGTACCTTAAAGAGGAGTTTGTGCCCTTTCATCGCCACTACTGTGAGTGAGAGCTGAAGGAAGGGCGCTGCTGATTAGTTTTATATATATATATATATATAAATATATATATATATATATATATATATTTATGTTTGTCCAAGAAGGGCCCGAAAGCATGAGAAGGCACTTGACCACGCACTAGTGAAAATGCAGCCCGTTATCCTGCTCCCCTTCAATTGTATTCCAGCCAACGCGTTTCAAGGATATCATCCCCTTCTTCTTGGGCAGCTCAAGCCCCACAAAGACAGCTCACATCTCGCTAGTTTTGGCATCTTTTATTTCCATTGTTGCCCCCAGTGGGAGTATGCTTAATGCTTTCCGTTTTCAATGCATAATGGGACATTGAGTCCTCGATGTCAGCATAATTGTTAACTTTGGTAAGTTCCATGTGTGGTTGTAATTTGTAGCATATTAAAATCCTGTAGTAGGTGCCGGTAGCTTGAAAACAGGCTCAATTAGCATATATGAGCGTTGTGCCGAAACGGTGTCGCATAGTTCAACACCACAGCCTTGTGCAATACGATGGTGCTCTTTCCCCACGGTCGGTGCCACCGTGTATTTTTGTTTGTCCAAGAAGTGCCCGAAAGCATGAGAAGGCACTCGACAACCCTCTAGTGAAAATGCAGCCTGTTATCCTGCTCCCCTTCAATTGTATTCCAGCCAACGCGTTTCAAGGATATCATCCCCTTCTTCTTGGGCAGCTCAACCCCCACAAAGACAGCTCACATCTCGCTAGTTTTGGCATGTTTTATTTCCATTGTTGCCCCCAGTGGGCGTATGCCTAATGCTTTCCATTTTCAGTGCATAATGGGACATTGAGTCCTCGATGTCAGCATAATTGTTTACTTTGGTAAGTTCCATGTGTGATTGTAATTTGTAGCATATTAAAATCCTGTAGTAGGTGCTGGTAGCTTGAAAACAGGCTCAATTAGCATATATGAGCTTTGTGCCAAAACGGTGTCGCATAGTTCAACACCACAGCCTTGTGCAATACGATGGTGCTCTTTCCCCACGGTTGGTGCCGCCGTGTATTTTTGTTTGTCCAAGAAGTGCCCGAAAGTATGAGAAGGCACTCGACAACGCTCTAGTGAAAATGCAGCCCGTTATCCTGCTCCCCTTCAATTGTATTCCAGCCAACGCTTTTCAAGGATATCATCCCCTTCTTCTTGGGCAGCTCAACCCCCACAAAGACATCTCTCATCTCGCTAGTTTTGGCATCTTTTATTTCCATTGTTGCCCCCAGTGGGCGTATGCTTAATGCTTTCCGTTTTCAGTGCATAATGGGACATTGAGTCCTCAATGTCAGCATAATTGTTTACTTTGGTAAGTTCCATGTGTGGTTGTAATTTGTAGCATATTAAAATCCTGTAGTAGGTGCTGGTAGCTTGAAAACAGGCTCAATTAGCATATATGAGCGTTGTGCCGAAACAGTGTCGCATAGTTCAACACCACAGCCTCGTGCAATACGATGGTACTCTTTCCCCACGGTCGGTGCTGCCATGTATTTTTCTTTGTCCAAGAAGTGCCCGAAAGCATGAGAAGGCACTCGACAACCCTCTAGTGAAAATGCAGCCTGTTATCCTGCTCCCCTTCAATTGTATTCCAGCCAACGCGTTTCAAGGATATCATCCCCATTTTTCTTTGTCCAAGAAGTGCCCGAAAGCATGAGAAGGCACTCGACAAGGCTGGAATACAATTGAAGGGGAGCAGGATAACGGGCTGCATTTTCACTAGAGCATTGTCGAGTGCCTTCTCATGCTTTCAGGCACTTCTTGGACAAACATATATATATTTATATATATATATTTATATATATATATATATATATATATATATATATATATATATATATATAAAAACGAAATGGTTGCCCAAAAATGACGAAGCCACGCCAGATGAGTTTCAAACCATTTAATCCAAGGATTGCAGTCAGCTTAACACTCCCAGCACAAGTACAAAGCCAAACGCGTTTCGGGCGTAACCACCGCCCTTGATCACTGGCAACCGGATACAGCGGCAAGGGAACCACCTGCACATCATTAAATATCCCGCCCCAGTGGGCGTATGTGCGGTTGCATGCTGGTTTCTGTAGTTCTCTTGAAATCCAAACCCAAGTGGGTCCCGCCGTATCCTCTTCAATATACAGTCTTACCCCAGTGGGTATGCCAAAAGTAAAAGCTGACAACTTTAACAAATCCTTCGATCGGACTCATCCCTCCTGCAGTGTCCCTTTATCACTGTCACTGCGGACCCGCTTGATACGCGGTGGGGCTTCATCGCGGCTCGGCAAGCCGCTATACACAAAAACGAAATGGTTGCCCAAAAATGACGAAGCCACGCCAGATGAGTTTCAAACCATTTAATCCAAGGATTGCAGTCAGCTTAACACTCCCAGCACAAGTACAAAGCCAAACGTGTTTCGGGTGTAACCACCGCCCTTGATCACTGGCAACCGGATACAGCGGCAAGGGAACCACCTGCACATCATTAAATATCCCGCCCCAGTGGGCGTATGTGCGGTTGCATGCTGGTTTCTGTAGTTCTCTGTAAAATGAGAAAATGGTGAAGTCTCCATGGAAAAAGAGAGATATATAGGCAAATGGACACCACATTTGCAACAGTTAACTTGCAGCAATGACTAATGGTGATGATTCATGTGGTGGCTAGGAGGATCTGGCAATGGTAAACTAAATCTTTGGTCTTCTGAGACTAGTCAGTTATTTACCTAGACAAAATGAATCCTCAAATTCTTTTAATTTTCGTGTTCAAAACTACATGTTTAGCAATTGCGAATAAAATCTTACAGTAGTGTCAACATCAGCCAGGAGAAGGACCATTGCCGATCTAATTAAATGGGAAACAAGAGGACTCGAAGAAGCTGATCCCTGTGGACTGGAGAGAGCTGTGTTGATTAGGAAAATGCAGGATAGTGGCAAAAGTGGCAACTGTAATTGTGGGCCAGATTTACTAACCTTTCAGGCAATGCAACTCAGCAAGAGGGAGAGGGAAGAAATGCACCAGATCTACTAAGATATGGCACACGTTTGCTCTCTAATAGTGCTGGTCCAGTGTGTGCTGCCAGGCTCCAATACAGGAACCTTTGCACTATGGTGCAAGGGTGCCTGCGTTATGGGCAGGATTGTTTTTGTGCAGGAAAACAATCCTGAGAGGCATATTCCTCTTTATATGTGTGCTGCAGAATGGCATATTCCGCTTTCTATGTGGGCTTTCTCGTTGTTACACCTCTCTCAGGTAGCTGCCCAATTTGTGCACAATCCCAGGCTTACTAATTTTTGATAAATCTGGGATTGCATCAAATTCCATGGGTTGATGTGCATAAACGCCCAATGCTACACCCATGGAACACCTACCAATATGAAATATAATGCAATGCAGTGCAAGTTGTTGCGTTACATTTCTTTTTTCACAAAATCACACAAACTAGTGTCGTGAGTTCCCTTTAGGGCCCACTTAGTTCTTCCTTATTTTAGCTTAACTGCAAGTTGTAAGCTGCTTTGCTTTGCACATGTTCCATTCAGCACATTTATTTTGATGCCACAATATTATTTTAGCAAAACACTGATCATGTTTTTGTTATTGGTTCTTCTCTCTGGGACTCTGTCTGAACATCTCGTACAAGGTCAAACAACACTGTGCCCTGTCTTTCTGTGCTCGGTTAGCAACGTAGCTTGGCATTTAGACACAACATAAATTCTCATCTGCTGTTTTAAAAAAAGACACCTCCTATCATATACATGGAGAAGTGACATTTGGAAACAGAAAGGGGATTACTTGCAGAGGCGAGGTCCTGAGACGAATGCGCCAGCCTTGCGCAACCTGAGATCCAGATTACGTAACAAAACCAGGTATGGGGTTCGGTTATAATCACTGAGATCTATGATATATCACTGTGCCCAAGTAGTGAGGATAGGCTGAGGCAAATATATCTTTAACCATGGTCGGGCTTCTCATTGTATATAGTTTACTTGTGATGCTATTCACTTTGCTGGCATGCATATGTTTTCTAATTGCTGCACAGTTGTTTTATAATAGAGTACGATAGTTTCAATAAATATTGTAAACTATTCTTGTGTCTTTATTTTGTTTATTATGGACATGCCTGAGTGAGAAAACGAAAAGGTGACTATCTGTTTCCACGGTTCCCTGAGGGGACTCGAGTGTTGTGTTCTGGGGTGCTAACTTAACTGTCACTCTGGGAATGTTAAGAGGGGAGGTAGAGAACTGTGAGCTAGTTTGGATTGAGGTTCATAGGTACTGATGTGATATGGTGAATAAGTCCTTACATACTGATGTTCTTTGACCCAGCCATAGTTTTATTTACACAGAATCCCTGCAACAGTAGTGCAAATTGCTCCCTGCATGGATTAACCCTGGGCGGTAAAATCCGCTCCGCTCGCGGAGTTTGCGGATTTTTGGCAACTCCGTGTTCCGCGTAGAACGCGAAGTTGCCGAAAACTCTGCGATCCACAGCGGAGCGGAGTTTTTTTCTTCTTCACGCTTTCAAAATGCGTTTTCGCAAGCGCGATAGCGACTTACCGGGATCGCCAACGAGATTTCCTATCCGTTCGCATGTGCCACGAGATTTGTTAGCCGGTTGCACGGTCCTGCGAGAGTGTGCGATCGCAAACACGTCATTCGGACGCGCCATCGGACATCCGGTGGAAGTTTCGTGAAGATCGCGATGCCGAACACGCAGAATTTGCAATCTGGAGAAGAATATCTCGCGAGCAGCATAAAACCTTCTCGAAAATTATGATTTGGATTAAAAAAAAGTCCTCAGATTGACATTTGGCTGTACTTTTTTGTGCAAGGAGTCCTTTTACTTTTTTTACTTTTTTTTTAAGAGGAAGGGAGTGCCCCAGAGTCTCCAACTTCCTGTTCCTGTCCAGCAGGCTCCTCCCAGTCCTTTGTCCATGTCCTGTTCACTTTTCATTTGGATTTGGAGCTGGAAGGATCACTCTTTGTGCCTGCTGCATCATATATCATTGGATTTGAGGACTTTTGGATTTGAGATTTTACAAGTAAGTTGGAGAATTGGTGTTGTTTGTTTGATTGGGGCATTGCACCTACATTTTTTTGTACTTTTCATCATTTTTTAAAGATTTATTGTTGCTTGTGGGTGGCCTGTAGTTTCAGTAGGGGCCTAGTTGTTTTTCTTTGTATGTAATTTTTCTACTAGTTCTGTTATATAAAGGATACATGTTGCAAAGTTCACTACATTTTCTCCAAATTTTGCAATCAATTTGCAATATTTATTTAATTCACTAGCCCAGTAGTCTGGCCCAATAGGCTTTCCTTCAGTAGGCCCAGAGCTACTCATGGGTGCATGAAACAACTGTTCCTGTGGTGTCTGTTGAATTTAAACATCATTTAGGGCATGGATGGCATTGGATTGAATAGCAAAATGTGTTTTTTTGGGGTATTTCACTTTTTTTGGTGTGTGTTAAAAATAAATGCCTTTGTTGGATATATGTGTGTGGTGTGGTTGTTGTGTAACTTGCAAACCTTTTTTTAGCCCTGTGGATTTTCGTTTTTGCATTTTTGCATTAAAGCTGTGTTGTTTAGCATGCCTCCTTTGTCTGGCATTATAGGCCTGCTTGAGTTCATTGTTTTCCAGGCCTCCTGCTTGTTGTGACTGTGAGTGACCATGTGGCTGGTGGCCATCTTGTGGTGGTAGTTTAGTAGTGTGCTGCTTTTGCCATATAGGCCTGCAATGCATGTCTTTCCTTTGTTCCTCTTGGCTTACTGCTTCCATCCCCTTTGCCAGCTGCAGCTCCCTGAATTACGTGATGCGCAAATTAATACCAAACAGGTTCCACTTCCATTACATTTGTATTTTGGTTTTTGTTCTTCTTCTTTCCTATCCTTCCTGAGTGTACACAGTATACCATGAAATCCCTTGTTGTCAAAGTCTCACAAATGGCTACACTACACTGTTGTTAATTATGTTTAATTAATAACTGAGTTAATAAAATGTAATAATATAACACTAACAAGTATGACCACCACACACTAAGTTATATATTATATATTTGTTTGTTTGTACTAGTAGTAATTGAACCACAACAACAAATGCCACATTTCACTGATGTTTTTCTGGCTTCTTTGCTTTTAGGTGCACAAAAGACTGAGGAGGAGGAGTCATCATCATCACCCGTTGTACTGCCAGACAGAAGTCCTGCTGCGCACGACGTCACGTGACGTGTGACCACAGACATCTCTGCAACTTGTGCAACTGCGTCCTGCTGACATCTGAAGAAGATGGCCCCAAAGAAATGTACCAGGTCTTCCAGTACCAAGAAAGTTGCCAGTGAGAAGAAGGAACAGAAGAAGGAAGTGGCACTTACCAAGACTGGTGTGCCGCCCAAGATGTTTTTTGGGAAACAAGAAATTAAGCCTGCAGCAGGGGTGTCTGGGGAGCAAGCTGGGAGCAGCACCTCCGCATCAGTGGGCCCACCCCACCAACCTAGGCCCAAGCCCAAGAGTGTCGCAGAGGCAGCCAGTCTAATCGCGGAAACGCCAACGAGCAGTGATGTTGAAATTGACTTATCGTTATCACAAAGTAGTACCCAATCAACGCAGGAGGAAACTCAGCAGATAAGTGGGCAACAACAGCCACAACAACAGCCGCAACAACAGCCGCAACCACCGCCCACAATAGTAGTTGTTCCTCCCAAAGTAGGGGCAGTTCAGGAAATCGAGCTTCCTGCAGAGGAAGAAGAGCAAGCCACTCTTTCAGAAGATCCATTGTCTTCCAGATCCCCAGCAATGAAAAGGAGGGTTAGTCCATCAACTTCTTCTTCAAGCCCCCCTTCAGATGATCTAGATGCCACTTGGAAGCCACCAGCTCAGTCTGAGAGTGAGACACACCACGAGACAAGCATAGGGAAAAGGAAGGTTCCAGAAAGCCTTAGAGTTTTGGAGGTAGATGTAGAAGAGGAGGATGATGACGAGCCAGTCATCATGAACATCACTCCCGCCCCAGTGGAGATGGAGACCAACATTACCCCATCCCAAATTGCTGTGAGGGATGTGGCATGGATACCACCAACACAGGTAACACCAACACCACCTCCAGCTTCCATATTTGCATTTGCAAAGGCCCGCAGGGACCTACATCCAGCCCAACCACCACCTCAGTAGGTAGTGGTACTGCACAGAGTCAAATTCCACACACACCCTCCAGTTCATCCGGCATTGCAAGTGACACCTCCAGCAGCGCAAGAAAGTTCACCTCCCCAGTTTGGGACTTCTTTTCGGTTAGCAGTAAGGAGGAGAACGTTGCTATATGCTCAATTTGTCGACAAGGTGTTAGTCGGGGTAAGCTTGGAACAAACTATGGTACCGGAGGCCAAAAAACCCATCTGAAAAAACACCACTTGATCCAGTGGGAGGCGCACCTTAGCGGCCAAGAAAAAACTGCACCCATTGCTGTTGGTGGGGATGAAGAAGTAGAAGAAGATATGATCGCGGTGGAAGGTGAACAAGAGGGAGACATTTTCTCTTGTACACAAAGTAGCCCTGTACCCAGCAGTACCACTACCGCCCACATCGTCATCAGCCTCAGCAACATCTCAGTGGCACCATAGTAAGAGTCAGGCTGAGACACCAAGGCAACAGAGTACCACAATGAAAAAAAGTGCGGCGTTGAGCCTAACAACATCTGGGTTCAAGAAGTCACCTGCATCAGCGGCACCAGAAAGGAAAGAAATCCAGCCTACCATTCTCAGCATGCTTAGGTCGGAGGGGCAGTACGAACGCAACCACCCAACGGCACGTTTGTACAATGCGAAGCTGGCTAAAATGTTAGCGCTGGACCTTCTCCCTTTTTCCTTTGTGGAAGGGGTGGGTTTTCTAAAATTTGTGACAGCCATCTGCCCAAAATGGAAGGTTCCCAGCCGGTCCTATTTTGCCAGAGTTGCTGTTCCAGCACTACATCACGCCGTCCTGGAATTGCTTGGACAAGCTTTGCAGCAGAGTGCTGTTCACAATATCCACCTGACAACAGACATGTGGACCAGTTGCCAAGCCACTGATTGCATGTGCATCACTGCACACTGGATCTCTTTTGTGGGGGTTAGAGAAAAGATATCTGCAGCAGGTGTTGTTGACACTTCTGAGATTTGTAATGCCGCTCAGAAACATGCAACTGTAGCCATGTTCGCCATGGAGAAATCTCATACTGCTGCAAACATTTTGGAAGAGTTTAACAGCAAGGTCTTTGAATGGCTGCACCCAAGAGGGCTTAACATAGGTTTGGTTGTCACGGACAATGGCAGTAATATAGTTAAGGCCATGCGCAATGGTGGCTATTTCAGGGTCCTGTGTTTGGCGCACTGTATTAACCTCATTGTTCAAGACTTTCTGAAAAAAGAAGCCCGAGTCAGCAACTTACTGACCACCTGCAGAAGAATATGCACACATTTCAGCTATTCTTTTAAAGCCCGGAAGCAGCTGAGGATCATTCAACGTCAGCATAGAGTGCCAGTCAAAGCACTCATCCAGGAGGTGCCAACACGTTGTAACTCAGCTTATTACATGCTTGATCGTCTGTTTGATCAGTACAGACCAATCAATGACTATGTCATGCAAAGACTAGGGGATGCTACTGTGAAAGGCATAACCGTTGAGATGGACCAATGGGGCCTAGTTAAATGCCTGACAGAGATGCTACTTCCTTTCGAGCTCTTCACACGTGAAGTCAGCAAGGAGGACTTTACTATGGGCCAAGCTAACCCATTGTTGCACATGCTAGAGCAACAGCTGAAGGCGGTGTCTGAAACGTACGCAGGTGTGGAGGAAAAAAAAGAAGCATATGAGTTGGTAGAGAGCTTAGCACTTCGCTTAGCTGAAAATACAAGGGTGCAAACTAAGATTGTGTCAGACAAACATTACATTTCTGCCACAATTCTGGATCCACAGTAAAAATCAGTACTGAACACTAAGACATTAATTCCTTTTTCAGAAGTGGATGTTGCCAAGTACAAAACTTGGATAGCTGAGGTAGCCAGTGACTTTGAAAAAGAACGGCTGGTAATTAGAGGCCCGCTACTCCAGCCCACAACAAGTACTGCAGGGCATCCGGCATCAAGTTCAACTTCAGAGCCTGAGGGCAGTGCGTTTGGCTCACAGCAGTCACCAACACTATCAACAACAGCAAGAACAGGATCATCAGCCCCAGTAAAATCGGCACCGGATTGGTATCTACAGCAAGGGCTTGTTAGGTTCAGTGCTAATGCAAAGGCAAAAGAGGCCCAGCAAAGCAGAGCACCCTTGAGCATTGAGCAGATGGTCCAGGCCTATCTGGATGACCCAACAGAGGTCTACATTGATCAAAACCCATTGTTGTTTTGTTATGGGAAAAGGCGCCAATGGCCAGTCCTCAGCATGCTGGCGATAAACTATCTGGCTTGCCCTACCACAAGTGTCTCTTCTGAGCGTGTTTTCAGTGCTGCTGGTGCTATTGTAACAGTGAAAAGGACCAGTCTCTCGCCCAAAAACGTGGAGAGGTTAACTATGATCAAAATAAATCAGCACTTTATACCACCGGATTACAAAATATGTGAATTACAGCAGGAAGATGAGGACAGCGACTTAGGTGACGGAAGTAGTGTGTTAGATTACCTACTTCTGGTTGAACCACCAGAGTTTGAGGATGAGCTCTACTTCCCTGACAACTAGGCTTTCAACTTGTTACTTTCTTTCTTCCTTATTTATTTTTATTTTGTGTGTGTGTGTCTGTCTTTCTGGTTCGAATCACAACAAATCCATCACCACCGTCTTCTCTTTTTATTGCCAAATTGGAGTTGCAGCTGTGTGCATTTAATAAGAAGTCCACTCCTCCGAGTCCTGCTCCATCCTCCTGACTTGCCCTAAATTCATTTCCCTCAAGCCAGACATTGGATGGAGAATAGTACAAGAAATGTTGCCTCGGAGTCCCTCCAAAAGAAGTGGAACATGATGACTATAGCTATCCTCCTTTCTGATCCGAGAGGGACTGCCCCTTAACTTAAGATGAGAAGGAACAGGTAATGATGGCATGCATTGGACGCTGACTCTGAGTGATTGGTGTTTGTGTTGTTGTTGTGCATGGCCATGAAGTCGAAGTGTACTAGTATTTTATCTACACACTAAAATTGACTCAAGTCAATGTTTCCCTTCTTGTTGTTTAATAACAAAATAGTACTTCTACTGCAGGCCGATCAATTGCATTTTTGAATATGGAATCTGGACTCACTCGGTACACTACAGACTGATTTGGACAACACCATGATGATGACCACATAGTATCTTCGCAGTCAGTCAGTTGGATCGAAGATGATTGATGGAATAACTCAGGGCGTTTCACGAAGTGGCATAAAAGGTAAACAAGTCAACAACAACCACAGCAGACCTACATGTCTGTGTAGTGGTGGAGTCGAGTGAGTCACGAGTGTAGTAGTGGTATGACTGACAGCCGTGCATTGATTTAGTTACTTACTTTGGAAAAAGCTATGTTGCTGTATATATGTGTGCTCTGTCTGGCTAAGTCAAAATCTAAGCTAAGTGGAGTTTGGGTGGGCATCGTGGGCCCGCTCTGTCCTGTTGCTGTTGTAGGTTAATGCTGGAAACAGACAACAGAGTACTCATTATTTAGCCATGCCGCATCTGAAAGTGTTTGCAATCCTCCGTAATTTATGCTTTTTTTTTCTCCTTGATTTTTCAATATCCCTTTTGTTTTTCCATCTACACTTACAGGCCGGCCTTTACCCTGTGCTAAACAGAGAAAAACAACTCACACTCACCTACCAATCCGCATCCGCCAGGCAGGCAGTGTCACCCAAGATTGACGCAGCGTTCATGAAAGGGAGGACCAAGAGGAATGCCGAGATGCAACTCCCCAATTTGACCAGGATAACAATACAGTAACTTTAGTATCATTCATCATCTTTTAAATAATTTGATTTATTTTTTCTCTCCAATCATTACGATAGTGTGTTGTTGTTGTTATTATGTTTGCTCTTTGCTTATAATTGATCCCTACAGCTATTTTTTAAAATTTTCTTTGCTAGCTTTAAAAGGAAGCCCGGTACAACAGAACTTAAAATGTATGTAATTTGGGTTTCTCTGAGGGCAGACAGGCAAGGCAAATTCCATAATAATAATAATTAAAACACTGCTGCCCTGTACTGTCTACTAGTCTAGTTAGTAAGTACTAATTATCATCATTAACCATCAAGTCATCATCATGCATGCATTTCCTTTTTCTCCCTTAACAGATATGATGGTTGTCTGCCAAGATTGTGTGTGTTGTTCAGTTGTTGTTGTCCATGTGTAGTGTTTGTTTTTGTCAAACCTTTCCCTCAAATACCCCTTCCCAACCATTCATCAAACCCTAATCCGCTTCCCCCGGGCTGTGTGATTTTTATATTGAGGTGTGACTAAATTAAATTTACACCAATAATTGAACACACACTTGCTGGGGCGGATGTGGTGAAAGCAATACTAATTCAATTTGAAGGCAGGGCAAGGAACTTCTTCTGCTTGCTCACCCATGCTCAGTATATTTGCAAGTCAATTTTTTTTCCAAAGGAACATAATCCATCATAATTATTTAATTGCCGGCATCAATTGGATTCATCATCCTCCTCCTTACAGCATTAAAGGTTACCCTTGTGTCGAGTGACTCGAGTCAACTAAAGTTTGTAACTTGTTGTACTAGGCTATCCCGCCACCATTATGTTTTATTTTACTTTAGCATTGCTAATCATCATCATTATGGTTTCTTGTTTGGCAGTCTTCTTGTGTACTGTACTGTACTTTGTTCTACTACTCCTTCCAGAGTCTCTCTCAGGCGACTGACTGTCTCATTTTCTTTTTTTGCAAATGCTACTGCCATTGTCTACTACTACTACCACCACAACCATGGCATCTTGGGAAACCAAACCATCATCACCATGCAGCCATCGCTGTGCCTAAGTTTAAACATCAATCACAGGTAAGAGAAGAAGTTTGGGGAGGCATAATTAATAATGGAAATTAATTCATTAATTCACACACCCACACCCTTGAGTCTAGTTGCAGACTGCATAGATTAGGAGGAGAGACTGACAGTACTAGTAGGACAAGTCACTCAGTGAGGGTACTGCATCTATCTGTTCGTGTGTTACAAAATAGGCAGATTATTTAAATCAAAAACTGGCTGCGGCCCTGCAGCAGCAAAGGAAGGAAACCGTGTGATGTAAAAGAGTAACCCAGCACAAAACATTTACATCGTATGTAAAGTTTAAGTATAAATATAATTTAATCCCCAAACAAAATAAACTAATGTAAAAAATCCCACCTGACCCACCCCTCTCCCTAACCCCAACCAATATCCAAAAAGTCCAACCAATGTCCTTAAATTCAAAAATAAAATTGTCCATAAATATATAAACCCCAACTTTTCCCCAACGAACGCCCAATGCCCACCCACTAAAAAAAGGAATAAAAAAAGGGCAATCCAACAGGATCTCTATCGGCGGGCTCGCAGTCGCCGATTAATAGCCAGGACCTCCTTTAGCTGCTCCTCTAGGCGCGCCATTCGGAGGAGCATTCAGCGCTGGAAAAGTCTACAATTGCATCCACAGGGGGGGGAAAGCAGTGTTGGATGCAGAAGTGTGGCGGGCGGCTGCCTGACCACGGTGCCGTACCACTCGAGGGGCCTGGCTGGGGCCCAGGGCATTGGAGGAGGCTGCAGCTGCTGCTGCCTCCTCCTCCACCAGAACCACCAGCTGCCGATATTCCGTGAGGATGGCCTCAAGCTTCCGGCGCTGGGCCATGGCTGCCAACTCCTTCCTGTCTGGTCTTTTTGGTTGGGAAGGAGTAGCTATATCAAAAAAGAAAAAAGACTATTGTAACCAATACTGTTAGCAAAACAGTAACACAAAATTAATTCTACACATAGTGGCACAGTAGCACTAGCAAGCACAGTGCATAACATTTGTGGTATCTATCCTCCCACTTCCTCAGCCTCTAACATTTGTGGGAGTTTCAGGCATTATATTAGCACTATGGACTCGAGTTCTCTCTTGTTTGGCAAAATTAAGTAACCTTGTTGTAGCCGGCATGCCAGCTCAGTCGGCTTGCGTGCAAGAAGGCAAACATACTCGTGATGCAGTCTGCAGACTCACGTTATTTTTATTTACTACTGTCTGCAGGTGGGGAAGCTGACTACACAATCATCTTATTTTTCTATTATGGGTGGCACTGGCCATACTGTGTTATTACATCAAGGGCAACTGCTCAATTTCACTTTCACCCTGCCCTGACTACTACAACAAGGCAGATGATATCTGATCCAAATGATTATTGCTTATATATGGGAGGACATGAGTAACTTTGTTTTGATTGATTGTGTAACCATGCAGCCGATAGGCCACCCATGGCAGGCTGACACAGTCGAAAATAAATTAACATAGGCAGGGAGTGGGCCTCAGAGTCGGAGGGAGGCACTTGATAAGTAACAACATACATACACAATATATATGCTGTGCTTGCAAACCCATGCATCTGATTCCTATCAGCCACCTATGCATGCATCACAAGTATCCTTCTCTGCCAGTCATATATATTACATCTCGCCCGTCCTTCCTCCTTCCATCCTTCTTTCCCTTTTCGTTCAACCCATCCATCAAGGTCATCTGATCTGACTCTTAGTCTTCTCCATAAAACTTTCCCAACTGAGTTGAAGTCAGATAGAAGAGGCCATTAGTTACTCAACTACTACTCCTGCCGCTAATGCTATTGCTCTAATGCTAAGTAAAGGGGTGTCTTCTTCAACCGTTGTTCACAACAACTTAGTCTCTCTCAACATACAGTGTACACCCTTGCAGCGAGTGCGCAGCTGCTGCATCCACTGCTCCCTCCTGGCTGGCGTCGCCTGCCCCGCCGCTGGCCCCGGCACTGGTGGTCGGTACGCCTAGAAAAAACATTACACATTTTTTAGATGCCATATACACCTCCCCCTATTTATTCGTTTTCACTAGCAAGATTGAAAAAAAAGTTAAAATACACATACATATACGACATACATCACTAGTACAAATCGGGTACTAGAGTAGTATGTCCTATCCTATCAAAAATAGTAACATTTCAGGTTGGGCATTTTGTTGGTGGGAATTGTCGAAAAGCCTCTCAAGATTAGGAAGACTAGAAGAGGACAACCCAAAGGTCTGGACTCAGTGGCTAGAGCTATTGGTGAATCTGAGTTTTAAAACCTTTTAAATAAAAATAAAGAGTGGCCAACTGGGCGAGCTTAGCTACAGACAGACTAATATAGTAGTAGAGTAGTACAGAGAGTCAGAGCAGAGGCAGTTAGAGGCAGGAATAACAAGAATTTAGAAACAGATAGTCTAGATCGAAGACGATTTGGTAAAAAATAGAATTAGGAAACGGAAATAATAGTTTGGAAAATAAGGTGCAGTAAAAGTTAGGGAATTATAATGATTAATATTAACAACTGGAGGACTTACTGGGGCCAGCAGCAGAGCCCTCGGTAGAGGAGCAGTCCTGGCCCTGGGAGGCATCCTGCGATTCTTGCCCAGCTCCCGCCGACTCTGACCCCGTCTTCTTGCCCCTGGGTGCTGATCATGTAAGTTATAATAAAGAAAGAGACAAACATTGATGATTGCTGTGAAACAAATAAAATATTTTAAAAAATACTCAGAAAAACATTTTTGGAAATAACAATTGCAATAAAATTGACCTATCTAATCTGATTGACTAGTAGTATCGCGGGATTCGCGGACCGTCTAGTTAATATTTATGAACACTAATCCAGTGTTCCATTCTGATTCCAGATTCCTAAGCCTAAGTTAAGTTACGTACCACCTGACCTAGCCCACCTATTCCAGATGGGCCAATTGTTCACTAAGTCTGCATTTCCATTTATGTTAGTCCTCAAAATGCATAGATGGAGGACGCATGCATACATTTTTGCATACACCAAATTGTTGGTTGGTTGCTGCTGATGTTCTGCTAAGCCTATTACTCACTCACTAACAAACTACAAAAGGTTCTACTCAGGACTGGAGTAAGCAGCACTCAGCAGCACATGACGTGACAGAGGATGCGTCACGCAGACCGCTAAAAAATTACCAACTAATACTAAGTAACTAAACTATCTATCAATCCACCACTATCTTAGTGACAGGAGGACAAAGGAAGGACTAGAGTCTCTCTAGCATTACCTAACTTAAGTTCTCTAAAGTAAACTCTCTTACATAATCAGCTTAAGCGAGCGCAAAGTTGCAAACAAGTAAGATTAGTAGCACCGCCGAGCACCTGTGTCTAGAAGAATAACAATCACAGAAGATTTTTAAACGTAATTTACCTGCAATGTAAGCAGCAGCATTCTTGCTATTGGAAAAAAATTATATTCGCAATAACAACAGTAACAGTCTACAGAACACACAATACTATTAGTATTATACTATTAGCTACTCACCAAGCCCCACGACCTCGACACCTAGCAGGTCCAGCAGGTCCTGCTCCCGGTCCAAGATGTCAGACCACTGGTGGGTCAGCTGGTTATGGGTGCGCCGGACTCCAGAGCAGCGAAACACTGCCCGGCTCACCCTCGCCCACCGGCGGTGACGCTCCTGGGTAGCGTAACCGGAGCCAGGTCTGCCGCCTGCTGCCAAGGTCAAGGGGAGGTGGTGCTGCACAATAAAAACAAGGGCGGCCACCTCCGCCTCACTGAAAAGGGCCCGGGCCTGCAACCCTTCCGGGTGCAGTCTGCCACAAGGGAGGCGGCTCTTCTTGGGCGCAGCCGCCTTACCCTTGGACTTGGAGCCAGTGCCCTTAGCCATGGTTCTGGGGTGGGCGGGGGCAGAAAAGAAAATGCCGGAGTAAAAAATAAAGTCAGGAGAAGAAGTAGGAGAGTAAAAAAGGAAGTAATATAAAACAGTAGAAAAAAGTAAAAAAACGCAGTAAAAGTAGAAATAAAATGCAAAATATACACTTAAGGTCAGAGAGGGATAGAAAATAAGTAAAAAAGATCAGAAAAACAGTGTAAAAAACAAAGGATTGAAAACGATTATAGAGGGATTGAAAAACAGGCCCCAGAACCATGCAAAGAATAGGAAAACAAGATGGCCGCGCCCATTGGCAACCACGTGGTGAAGTTCACGTGATATTTCCCCCGAACACGCAATCTGCGTTGCCGAACGTCAAAAACATCTCGCGAGCATACGCGAGCACACTCGAGCATGCGGAAACAAGCAACTCCGCATGCTCGCGTAACTCCGCGTAGCCTTGCAGAGTTTTTCTACCGCTTCGAGTAGCCTTGCATAGCGCGGCTATGCGAACTTCGCCCAGGGTTAGCGTAGATCAGTAATTACCACTTAAGCACTTGCATTGCCTTCCATCAACTTGTTTGAGGCAAGGACAATGCAGTCCTTATTAAATCTGTCTTTAAGTGGGTGTGGTCTGGTGACCTTGTCACATGATGGACACAGCTAAATGTTTTTATCGTTATAGTGATCATCAGGGTACATGCAGCTAGGTGACTCTGATTGGTGGTATAAGTTTGGTTCTTACATCTTAGTTAATGGTACACAACTGTACTAGGCTGTGCTCTGTCTTCTGTCTCCACAAGTACAATGCTTTCCTCAATTCCCTGATTGAAATTTTATTTTTGCATTCTGCAGGCCTTCTCTTCGGCAGTTCAGCTCTGCACCCAAGCCGGACAATGCCAGAAGAAAGCATATACACTGTCCATTTGTATATAGTATCATTTTTCTTTTCCTAATTACAATACATTTCCAGGCTGTGCGGGCCCTCTCTCTTTTGAATGTTTCTAACCCAAATAAAGATTAGATACTTTGGCAGTCTGGGGGCTGAAGGACTATTTGCATTGCAGAACAGAATTGGCATCTTCCTTCTGCAGTGGTTGTGATGTGCTCATGGACTTGATGAATGTTGATTTTGTCTGTTTGCCACCTTTCCCAAATCCCCCCTACCTATCCATTAATGAAATCCCTATCCCTCTTACTTCTGGTTGTGTGATCAGTTGAGATATATGTTCATTTCCATCATCAACATATCTCGCACTTGGTGGGGCAGATGTGGTTAAAGCGATGCCAGCAGGAAAGTGCAGAACCTTCATTACGACAATGTGTGTCCAGTTTTAGTTAGTGCTCACGTTTTGCATAATCTATGACTGTAGTAACCTTCTTCTGAGTATATGTATGGCTCTTGAAAATGGAGGATTCACCTGGAGTCCAGTGGACATTAATCGGAGAACGCGATCAGCTCACCTTCGCTTTCAAAGAAAGGATTTCCTGGGATTGTAATCTACGCAGTCGTCACGCAAACATAGCACGTTGCGTGACGACTGCGTAATTTTGAAACAGTTATCAATACACGTTGTCCCCAAAAGATTAACGCAACAGTGCGACCTGCAAATTGTATAAGACAGAACATACAACTGGCAATACTGTTCAGATTGCTAGAGTGACGCCCTCATTACATATACGGACCACATTGTCAGGATCCGGGCACAATAATAATTTTTATCCGACGAGTATTCAATTTAAGAAAAAGCCCCAGGGTTATCTATCCTTTGACTCTGCAATTAACAGCAGGAGACAACTTTAACTTGTGTCCCTACATGAATTACTAGATATTATTGGAATTATCAGTTTGTCCTGAAGAAGGTGAAGTGTCACCCAAACGCCGCGTCGACAGTTTCCTCAGAATCATTGTTTCAGTATTGTAAGAATGTTGTATTCTTAACTGATGTATTAAATATTTCGGTCTCTCACGAGATCATGTACATGCTTTTAAATTTGTGCTTATCATACTTTTAATATACAAATATCTGAATAAAATGTTTTTATGATTTGCATAGTCGGTTATATTTTTTAATATATTTTTTAATAATAATAATTTATGTTGAAACATTTTTCATGGTATACTTTTCTCACAATTTATATTCATGGTTTTCTGTGTTCCCACATATATAGTGCAGATGTGTTATCGTGTATAATTTATTTAATTTCAGAATCATTGTTCTGCTTTTTCATTGAGCTGAAAAGGGAATTTGTTCATTTTATGTTTTACATACCCGTCCCTTTTCGCAAAGATTAGGGACACTCCCTTATTGTTGCACATATGTGTGAGTAACTACATATGTGAAAAGCAGCATATGTGAGTGTTAGAGTATATAAGTGACTATATGTGAGAGTAAGTGATTGTGAGAGTGGCTGTATGAATGAGTGTGTGCTTGTGTCAGTGATTGTAGAAGAGGGTAAGTATGTGTTACTATCTGTATGAATAAGTGAGGTGGTGTGTGTATAACTGTATAGGTGAGTAAATCGCAGTGTGATTGATTCTTTGGGTGACTGACTAGGTGTGTGAGTAACTGTATGGGTGAGTGGCAGTGTGTGAGTATCTGAATGGGTGTATGAGTGCATATATCAGTGGCTGTATTGATGAGTGACTACGTGTATGAGTAACTGTATGGGTGAGTGAGGGGATGTGTGTGTGTAGACCTATGAATCAGTGAGTGGGTATGTACAAACCGGTATTGGTGTGTCTTTGGTTTCAAAAATGGTAGTCTGTATTTTAGAGTGGGTGTATGAAAGGTTATATTAGGGTGTGAGGAGGTGCATCAGATATTAAGTGGATGATGTCATCAGTGATGTCATCAGTGATGTCATTTGAGATGTCATCAGTGATGTTATCAGTGATGTCACTGACCATGTCATGAGTGATGTAATATGTGACGTCATCAGCAGTGCATTGCGGGGGTGCAAGTTATAGTTAGCTCAGCTAACTATAATGGCTGCATTTCCCTGGTTTTGTATGGGTAAAATGCCAGCCTAACTATAACATACCTGAAAGCTATGGTTTTTTAAATGCTAATTCCTAACTATAACATCCCTGAAACCTGTGGTTTTTTCAGTGAATTTCTAAGGTTTTTTAAATGCTAATCCCTAACTATACGGTCCCTGAAACCTCTGTTTTTTTCAGTGAATTTCTAAGGGTTTTTAAATTGCAAGTTACTAACAATAACATCCTTGAAACGTCTGTTTTTCAGTGAAATTCAAATTTAAAGAAAATGCTAATTACTAACGATAACATCCCTGAAACCTCTATTTTTTAGTGAACACACACACACACATATATATGTATATATATATATATATGTATATATATATATATACAAAAATATACATATACATATATAATAAATATTTTTTAAACGTATCTAATTTTTTTTCAATTCAATTTTTTAAAAATGTAAAATATATACTTTAAAAAAAATATATATATACACACACATATATATAATATGTGTATCTATATATATCTTTTTTTAATATAAACATGGAGTCGCATACCGGACGTGAATCCCTGTACATTGCCGAGCGTTAGTTCAGGATCCGCATTCGGTAAGCGGCTCCAGCGCGATTTTTCACATATATATTTTTCATATATATAGACAATAATAATATGAAGTTCTTGGTTAGAGGTTTGTTAAGATACTTACTAAATTTGTATATTAATAAATGATACTTATTAAAACTTTTTTTAATAGTAATTTCAGGAGTCGCGGTACGTCCGCGTAGATCGCAACTTCCAGATTCATGTAGGGGACGCGAATCTAACGTTTTTTTTAAACAATATTATATATTAATATAGCTTTATTTAATTTATTCGAAATAGAGAGATAAAGTTATGTGTAATTAAAATGTTATCAGATAGTACGAAATATTGTTTAAATGTAAAATTGAAAGAAGTTGCGGAATCGCGTCCGGCAAGAGTAGTGCCTGAGTGATTGCATGACTGCATGGGTAGTGCCAAAGTGATTGCATAAGTGCATGGGTAGTGCCTGGGTGATTGTATAAGTGGAGGAGTAGTGCCTGTGTGATTTGACGAGTGTATGGGTAGTACCTGAGTGGAAGGATGGGTGCAAGGGTAATGCCTGGGTCATTGGATGAGTGCATACGTAGTGCCTGACTGAATGGATGAGTGCATGGATAGTGCCTGAGTGAATGATTGAGTGCAAGAGTAGTGGCTAAGTGGTTAAATGAGTGCATGGGCAGTGCCTGTGTGATTACATAAGTGCAGAGGTACTGCCTGGGTGATTGGAAGAGTGCATGGGTAGTGCCTGAGTGCAAAGGTAATAACTGGGTGCTTAGATCAGTGCGTGGGTAGTGCCTGAGTAAAATAATGACTGCAAGGGTAATCCCTTGGTCATTGGATGACTGCATGGGTAGTGCCTGAGTGAATGGATGAGTGCATGCGTAGTGCCTGAGTGAATCGTTGAGTGCAAGAATAGTGCCTGCATGATTGCATAAGTACATGGGTAGTGCCTCGCTGATTGAATGACTGTAGGGGTAGTGCTTGGGTACCTGAATGAAAGTATGAGTGCGAGGCTAATGCCTGGGCCATTGGATGAGTGCATGGGTAGTCCTTGAGGGAATGGATGAGTGCATGGGTAGTGCCTGAGTGAATGGTTGAGTGCAAGAGTAGTGCCTGAGTGATTGCATGAGTGCATGCGTAGTACCTGGGTGATTGTATTAGTGAATGGGAAGTACCTGAGTGAAAGTATGAGTGCAAGGCCTATGCCTGGATCATTGGATGAGTGTATGGATAGTCCTTGAGGGAATGGATGAGTGCATGGGTAGTGCCTGAGTGAATGGTTGAGTGCAAGAGTAGTGCCTAAGTGATTGCATGAGTGCATGGGTAGTGCCTGGGTGATTGTATGCGTGCAGGGATAGTGTGTGGGTGATTGGATGAGTGCATGGGAAGTACCTGAGTGAAAGTATGAGTGCAAGGCTAATGCCTCGGTCATTGGATGAGTGCATGGGTAGTACCCGAGAGAATGGATGAATGCATGGGTACTGCCTGAGTGAATGGTTAAATGAAAGGGTAGTGCCTGAGTGATTGTATGAGTGCATGGGCAGTGCCTGGGTAATTACATAAGTGCAGGGGTACTGCCTGGGTGATTGGATGAGTGCATGGGTAATGCCTGTGTGAAAGAAAGAATGCAAGGCTAATGCTTGTTATGTGTTATCCTATTAGTGCAAGACTTGTGCTTCAGAGAATTGATGAGTGCATGGGTAGTGTCTACGTGAAAGGATGACTGCCTGCCTTATTACATGAGCAACACAATGATCATTTTCAAGTAGTCTAAAGGATCAACATTATTTATATTAGAAACAAATAACATATAATTAAACTTTAAACATTTTTTCACGTTATCATGCATATTATATTATGTATTCTTACCTTTTAAGTAATTTAGATACATTACTCAGTAGAAGTATTTCAGAGTAGTATTCACCTAAACAGCATTAAAACTATTTTCAAAGTTCAACAGTACCTACAATAAAGAAAAAGAAAAACTGTTATTTATAATATTATATTTTTAGAATTACATAACAGTTTCAGTTTCCCTTTTTTGCTGTTCTCAGATTCCACTTAACTTCACCATACACAGTGATTTCAATGTAGTATCATCATTGAACAGCGGGGAAAAAAAACCGAATCAAATTGATTGTACAAAAAAACAAAATTAGCATAGAGCATCATTTTCAATATGTGCAGCTATGTGTTTTTCTATCTACACTTTGCTAATTACTTCCTTCATCTACATTAACTCTATTATTTATCTCAAATACATTTGCCAAAATATAGATTCTCATTTACATCTGGTACAATATAGACAACAAATATATAAACTATTTGCTTTTAAACACAATTTTCCAAATGCAATATCAATTACCACAAATAATAATCCAAACACTAATTATAAATACTAGGGGGCACATTTACAAGCACCTTGCGCCACTTTTGCGTTACTTTTAACATGGGAAAAGTGACGCAAAAGTGGTGCATGGGGCTTGTAAATCTGCCCCTAGTAGTTTGCACTCCTGTCTACTTTCTGTTTACATCTTCCCAATAGGCCGAATGATGTACTCAAAATTTTGGTTTCAAAAATAACAAATTGGAATTTGGTAATTCATAATCAATCAATCAATCATGTCACTTATAAAGCGCACTACATACCCGCGAGGGTCTCAAGGCGCTGGGGGAAGAGGGGGGTGGTGCTGCTACTGATCGAAGAGCCAGGTCTTGAGGAGTCTTCTGAAGGCCAGTAGGTCTTGGGTCTGTCGGAGGTTGGTGGGAGGGTGTTCCAGGTCTTGGCGGCGAGGTGGGAGAAGGATCTGCCGCCGGCGGTCGTTTTCCGGATGCGGGGGACTGTGGCGAGGGCGAGGCTGGTCGAGCGGAGCTGGCGGGTGGGGGTGTAGAAGCTGAGTCGTCTGTTGAGGTAGGCTGGTCCGGAGTTGTGGAGTGCTTTGTGTGCGTGGGTGAGGAGCTTGAAGGTTATCCTCTTGTTGACAGGGAGCCAGTGCAGGTCTCTCAGGTGGGGTGTGATGTGGCTGCGTCAGGGGATGTCGAGGATAAGACGTGCAGAGGCGTTCTGGATGCGTTGCAGCCGTCTCAGGAGCTTAGCCGTCGTTCCTGCGTAGAGGGCGTTTCCGTAGTCCAGCCTGCTGGTGACGAGGGCCTGGGTGACTGTTTTTCTTGTTTCGGTGGGGATCCACTTGAAGATCCTGCGGAGCATTCGGAGGATGTTGAAGCAGGATGAGGAAACGGCGTTGACCTGCTTAGTCATGGAGAGGGTGGGGTCGAGGATGACCCCTAGGTTGCGTACGTGGTCGGTGGGTGGCGGGGCTGTTCCCAGTGATGTTGGCCACCAGGAGTCGTCCCAGGCTGAAGGGTTGGAACCAAGGATGAGGACCTCCGTCTTGTCCGAGTTCAGCTTCAGGCGGCTGGTCCTCATCCATTCGGCGACGGCCTTCATTCCTTCGTGGAGGTGGGCTTTGGCGGTGTGAGGGTCTTTGGTGAGGAGAGGATCAGCTGGGTGTCGTCGGCGTAGGAGATGATGTTGAGGTTGTGCTGTCGGGCGACGTGGGCGAGGGTGCCATGTAGATGTTGAACAGCATTGGGCTGAGGGAGGAGCCTTGGGGTACGCCGCAGATGATCTTGGTGGCCTTGGATCGGAAGGGGGCGAGGCGGACGCTTTGTGTTCTGCCGGAAAGGAAGGATGTGGTCCAGTCCAGGGCCTTCTCTTGGATCCCGGCGTCGTGAAGGCGTGTTCGTAGTGTGTGGTGGCAGACCGTGTCGAAGGCGGCTGATAGGTCCAGGAGGATGAGGGCTGCTGTTTCTCTGTTGTCTAGCAGGGTCCTGATGTCATCGGTGGCGGCGATGAGGGCGGTTTCGGTGCTGTGGTTGCTGCGGAAGCCAGACTGGGAAGGGTCCAGGATGTTGTTCTCCTCGAGGTAGCGGGTCAGTTGTTTGTTGACGATTTTCTCGGTGACCTTCGCGGGGAACGGGAGCAGAGAGATGGGTCGGAAGTTCTTGAGGTCCTTGGGGTCTGCCTTGGGTTTCTTGAGTAAGGCGGTGATCTCGGCGTGCTTCCAGCTTTCTGGGAAGGTTGCTGTCTCGAAGGAGATGTTGATTATTTTCCGGAGATGGGGCGCGATGGCTGTACTGGCTTTGTTGAAGATGTGGTGAGGGCACGGGTCTAGCGGTGAACCGGAGTGGATGGTGTTCATGATCTCGCTGGTGTCCTCGTCGTTGATGTTGGTCCAGGAGAGCAGGCGGTTGGTGGTTGTGGGGGCAGTGGTCTCGGTGGTTGCCGGGGCGGTCGTGGTGTTGAAGCTGTCGTGGATGTCGGCGATTTTGCGGTGGAAGAAGGTGGCCAGTGAGTCGCACAGGTCTCGCGACGGCTGTATGTCGTTGGTGTTGGAGCTGGGGTTGGAGAGTTCCTTCACGATGTTGAAGAGCTCTTTGCTGTTGTGTGCGTTGTTGTCTAGGCGGTCTTTGAGTGAGGCCCTTTTGGCGGATCTGATGAGGTGGCGCTCTTGTGGGCGGCGTAGCTGTCCGCTGTCCGTTCGTGGAGCCAGATCTTCTCCAGTTTTCGGCATGTTCGTTTGGAGGCCTGGAGGTCTTCGTTGAACCAGGTGGCTTTCTTGCTGGTGTGGCTGTTGGGCGGATTCTTGAGCGGGGCGAGGGTGTTGGCGCAGTCGTCGATCCACTGTCTGAGGTTGCGGGCGGCGGTGTCGGGGTCGGAGGGTTCGGCGGGTGGGCTCAGGGCGAGGGTTGTGGTTAGCTGGTCTTCCGTGACTCTGCTCCAGCAGCGGCGAGGCATTTGTTCGGTGCGGTGGTGCGTGGAGGGCTTCCTGTAGGTGAAGTGGATGCAGTGGTGGTCAGTCCAGTGGGGTTCGGAGGTGTGGTTGAAGGAGACGTGTGGGCTTGCGGAAAAGATGGAGTCTAGCGTGTGGCCGGCGGCGTGGGTGGGTGTAGTCACGAGCTGTCTGAGTCCGAGGGTGGCGAGGTTGTCGATCAGGGTGGTGGAGTTGGTGTCCTTGTTGTTCTCGAGGTGGAAGTTCAGGTCCCCGAGGAGGATGTAGTCCGTGGAGGCGATGGCGTGTGTGCTGATGAAGTCAGCGATGGAATCGCTGAACTGTGGTCGGGGTCCGGGGGTCTGTAGATGAGGGTTCCTCTGAGGGTGGTGTTGGGATCGGTGTGGATCTGGAAGTGCATGTGTTCAGCGGTGCTGAGGGTGTCGTCGGTGTTGGTTGAGACTCTGAGGGTGTTCCTGTGGACGATGGCGATGCCTCCTCCGACTCCGTTGGTGCGGTCCCTGCGGGTGATCTTGTATCCGTCCGGGATGGCAATGGCGATGTCGGGGGCTGAAGCGGGATTCAGCCAGGTCTCCGTCAGGAATGCGACGTCTGGGGAGGTTGAGTCGAGAAGGTCCCAGAGTTCGATGGCGTGTTTGCGGGCGGAGCGGGTGTTGAGGAGGATGCATCTGAGGTAGTTGGGTTCTTTCCTGGGCGGTGGTTTGGCGGGGCGGGTGCTGGCGAAGCTGCAGTTCCGGCAGGTGAAGGGCCCTTGGGTGCGCTTCGGGGTGGCCTGGTAGCAGGCGTGATCTTTTCCGGGGTTCAGTGCGTGGAGGGTGCTGGCGTCGTATCGGCGTCTGTTGATGTGGCGGGCGCGGGGGATGCCCGGACCAGGGGGTCTGGCGCTGGGCGCGGTCACGGCGCGGATGGGCGCAGACGGGCTTGCCTTAGGCGCGCCTTCGGCGCGCCAGTGGCGCGGCCGTGCAGCGGCCGCCATAAATGGGGAGGTGGGAGGGAGGAGCAGGGAATGGGGCAGCGAATGGGCAGTGAAGGGGCGGGGCCGCAGGGGCGCAGCGGCGGGAAAAGGGAAAACGAGCACAATCAGGGCATCAAGGGGGCACAGAAAGGAGAAAAAAACAAGCACAATCAGGGGCAGCAAGGGGGCACAGAAAGGAGAAAAAACGAGCACAATCAGGGGCAGCAGGGGGCACAGAAAGGAAAAACGAGCACAATCAGGGGCAGCAAGGGGGGCACAGAAAGGAAAAACGAGCACAATCAGGGGCAGCAAGGGGGGCACAGAAAGGAAAAACGAGCACAATCAGGGGCAGCAAGGGGGCACAGAAAGGAGAAAAAACGAGCACAATCAGGGGCAGCAAGGGGGCACAGAAAGGAAAAACGAGCACAATCAGGGGCAGCAAGGGGGGCACAGAAAGGAAGAACGAGCACAATCAGGGGCAGCAAGGGGGCACAGAAAGGAAACACGAGCACAATCAGGGGAGCAAGGGGGCACAGAAAGGAAAAACGAGCACAATCAGGGGCAGCAGCAGGGCACACAGACGGAGCTGTGTGGTGGGGGAGCGACCTACCAGTCAAGGTCAGGGGTCGCTCTCTTCACGCAGCGGCCGCCATAAATGGGGAGGTGGGAGGGAGGAGCAGGGAATGGGGCAGTGAATGGGCAGTGAGGGGCGGGGCCGCAGGGGGCAGCGGCGGGAAACAGGCACAGAAGGGAAAACGAGCACAATCAGGGCATCAAGGGGGCACAGAAAGGAGAAAAAAACGAGCACAATCAGGGGCAGCAAGGGGGCACAGAAAGGAGAAAAAAACGAGCACAATCAGGGGCAGCAAGGGGGCACAGAAAGGAAAAACGAGCACAATCAGGGGCAGCAAGGGGGGCACAGAAAGGAAAAACGAGCACAATCAGGGGCAGCAAGGGGGGCACAGAAAGGAAAAACAAGCACAATCAGGGGCAGCAAGGGGCACAGAAAGGAGAAAAAAACGAGCACAATCAGGGGCAGCAAGGGGGCACAGAAAGGAAAACGAGCACAATCAGGGGCAGCAAGGGGGGCACAGAAAGGAAAAACGAGCACAATCAGGGGCAGCAAGGGGGCACAGAAAGGAAAAACGAGCACAATCAGGGGCAGCAAGGGGGGCACAGAAAGGAAAAACGAGCACAATCAGGGGCAGCAGCAGGGCACACAGATGGAGCTGTGTGGTGGGGGAGCGACCTACCAGTCAAGGTCAGGGGTCGCAATCTAGGTTTGAATTCCAATGGGCATCATTGCAATGTGTCCATCCTTTATTACACTTTAAATACACAGTATAGTGTCCAGATGTTGTAGTAGGTCTATCATGGAAAATAATTGCCACTGCTATAAAAGTTCTTCCTGAGATAGATATTTGACTTGCATTACAATTTTTTATTTTCGTTTTCTATTTTCTAGGCCTGGGTGGTAAATTCCGTTCCGCTTGCGGAATTTGCGGAATTTGGGTAATTTTGCGTTTTGCAGAGAACGCGAAATTGCCAAAAATTCTGCGATCCGCAACTTCGCGGAATTTTTTGCTTGTTCGCGCTTTCAAAATGCGTGTTTGCGAGATATTTCTCCCCGAGCACGCGAACAGGAAAAAAGCATCGCGAACGGGCGGAACAAGCAATTGCGCGTGTTCGCTGAACTTTTGCGTGCTCGCGGAGATTTTTTACCGTTTCGCTGAGCTTTGCGTAACGCGACTACGCAAATTCCGCCCACCCCTACTATTTTCTTCCTTTTGCTCTACAACGTTGTAGCATTAAAATGGGATATTTTCCAAATCTTTCTATATGTAATGTAGACAACATCTCTGATCTAAAATGCGAACATCTCATATCCTGATTGGCTGTTTTTATCAATTTGTTAAAAGGTACTTATTTGCAGTCTGGTATCGTCAAGTATATGAATCGTTCTGTTTGTATTTCAATGGTAGAAGTAAATGAACACCGTTCACATTTATGATCCCATCTGTAACTTAGTCCAAATAAGTTTTCAATCTGTATTCCTTCCTGTTCTAATACTCCAAGCATAAGGATTAGAAATTCTTGTGCACCTTGTTGTATATTAAGAGTAAATGTCAAAGAACCAGTACACATATCCAAAACATGCCGAATACCAGAAGCAGTATGGATTTTACTTCTGTCAGTTACCAACTGTTGAAATACATGATGTAGTAAAGAACAGAAACTTTTTCATGATTTCCCATGATTTCATGATGAAGATCTTGTAGATAAAACACAACATTCAGAATCACATTAGCATAACAGTTGATACCTGAACTATTTTCCAACTGGTATCCTACAATGTCATCAACAGTTTCTGTTTTCTTTTTCTTTACGCCTTCAAGTTTCTCTTCATTTGTTTTCTTTTTTTTAACCTCAATTGCATCTTTGACATATTTCCGTTTTGGACGCAGTATTCATTTTTCATATATGGGATATTCACCTAAATCAGGAGTATAAAGTCTTCTTAAACGATTGTAATCTCTTACACAATTTGCATCAGCACTAACCTTTTTGTCATCAAAATCTATCAAATACAAACCAGACAATGTTTTTACTCGAGACAATGCAACGTATGTGATTCCTTCTTTGAACACTGTACTTCCAATATTTACAAAAGCACTGTCTATACTTAAACCTTGAGATTTTTGAATAGTTACTGCATATGCTAAAGACAGAGGAAACTGTTGTCTACGAACATACAAATCTTTTACAAGCAAAAAACATACAACACAAGGCCCAATCTCTCTTACCTCTTTAATCTGATCAAATTTTATAATAAAAAATTCTATTCCATCTCTGTTTTGAAATTTTACAAAATCAACAACTTTTCCCATTGCTCCATTTACTAAACCTTCTTCTACATTCAAATTACGCTGTAGAATTACACAACCAATTATAGATACATGTAAAGTCTTTTCTAAGCCTGCAGTTTTAGATACAGACTTTTCTAAAGAATCCAATTTAGCCTGTAGTTTCTCTGTAAGAAGAATAGTCACTCCCTAGTGTTCAATTTTATCAATAGCTTCAATTTCCACTATTTGTTGTTTTTCCAATTTGAGAAGTTGTTGATTAAATGAAGTCACTCTTGCAGTGTAGGCATTAGGCAAACTATAGACTGCTTTTCTCCAAGCATCATGTACATTACTACAGCTGATGTGTTTCCAGTTGTAAACAAGTTCCTTAGCAGTTGACTTTCTAAAGCTTGTTTACCATGTTTTGTTAAGACACCAATTCTTATGCCTTGAAGAATATGTCCACAATCTCCATCAGTTGCTTGTCGCATATTCTTAACAAGTTCCTTATATTAAAATGTAACCAAATGTTCACATTTCCAATACTTCCCAAAGATTTCCTAGTGTCTTCATGACCAAGTGTTTTAAAAGCAGGTTGTCCTTTTACAGGAGTAAGTTGTAATAGATCTCTGAATACAATTAAATATTTTCCTCCAAACCGAACATCGTAATCTGTTTTAAAAATCTGTTGCATTCTTAAATGTACAAATGCAAGCATTAAGTTTGAGACCATGCTCATTACAAGTTTCATTTTCTTCAGAAATCTTGAGACTTCATAACAAGCTTCTCCAGATAGCTTCTGATATTCCAATTTATTATTATGCTCAACTGGTAGCATAAGTAATCAATGTAAAGTAATCACTTTAATGTTGTGAGCTGCAAATCCAGTTGGAGCTGTTACAACACAAGATAAATGTGATTCTGTAGTTTTGCGTAGATAACTGGTCAAAACTTTAATTAAGAAACTTTTTCCTGTTCCAGCTTGATCGCTGATGTACATTAAAATAGGTTTAAATGATGAACATTGGCATTCTTTTTTTTCGTGCAGCAAACCATGTTGTATCTGTTGTTTGACTTGCAGATATATTTCTTTCTATTCCATATTAAGTTGTTCTTCTAACTTTTCCAACTGAATAATATCCTGTTGGGCTTGTTGCATTGCAGTTTCTACCTCATTCATGGCTATTGCTGCTTCATTTTCAATAATTGGTTGTCCCAGTGGATCTTGACTGAGTGGACCAGAACTTTGACTATCTTGAGAACTTTCTCTAGCTATTTCCGCTGCAATAGTACTTTTTTGTTCAATCTCCTCATTTAACATTTGTAGATATGTAGGGAAAATTGTGCACTGAATACTATCTTTACTTACATTAAAAGAATCTTCATAGCAGTCAAAATCTCCAAGTAATTCTGTTTCACTACGCCAAGGCTTGAAGAGTTGCAGAAGTGCTAAATAGAAAAATTCCCTCTTATCTGGACTTTCGCTACTGAGTTTTCTGCGGTTAATAAGATTTCCTTTGGCATGTTTTACCAAACATCTATCACATCCAAATACTGCATATTTTTCTTCTTTTATATTTTCTGTAAAATTTCTTTTAAAGCTGTAATGTTGAAGTATTTCATAGAGAGATAGGTTTTTGAGATGTGGACTCCTTTTGGGATAGTATGTATCCAACATATTAGTTTTAACAATATCTGTACCTTCTGGTTCATTCTTTGCGAATTATTTGATTTCTTGTAGAGATTTCAATACTCTATTTCATGTGGCGGCAAGACCTACACTTATCCAAATGATTCCTCTTGACTTTGAATATAAACTGGCTGAACTCAAGTGATCTGAACATTCATAGGATCCAATCTCTTAATGGGAAAGCATTTTCAAGCTGAAGCTGTACAATTTCTTGCTAGGACTTTTCCCTCATGAAATTTCTTCCCACATTTCTTTCATCTCTGTCTTTTCAGATGATGTAACATAGCGAGCTACAGCAATTGAATTATCTGCAACATACTGGATATCCATGTTTGCATTCCACATTTTCAAAATAACTGGATTGTAGTCATTAATGAACTTTGAAGCTTCTGTTCTTTTTAAGTTGTCTGTATTCTTGGGAGATTTCCGAGTTATTGTATGCCTTACTACTGACAAAAAGCTATTTACTCCTTCTTTAGAAATTATAGGTCGTGGGAATCCAAAACAACATTTTGTATAAAATGTATCTTTATACTTGTATTTTCGTCGGTAGTATTTCCCACATCGAGGACTTTGAAACCGTAAAACTTGTTGTCTTAAGCTCTTTTCTCCTCCATCTCTTGGAATGGCACATATAACATACTGTTCGATGAAAGACAAAACAGTTTCATCAGTATCAGTTCCAAATTTTGGTGCATTATTTATCCATAATAGCTTGTGTATATGAGGATCACCTCTGGCTTGGTATTCCTTTCTCCCAAAAAAATCTGTTACCTCTCCAAGAGGTGGATTATTTTTATTGCAGATAAATGACATCATAGCTTGAAACCTATGATTAAAATATCTGCCCACATTTAGAGGATCCAAAGAACACAGTTCTCCAGCTGTCTTCAATTCAATGTTTTTAATATTTGAATTTGCTCCTCATAGAAATTCAAGTAAATCTTCCCACGCATATTCAGCACAGCTAAGTGTTACAAACCATGTAGAAGTACCTAAGTTTCTTAACATGCATTTAAGTTCTCCATGACGATGATACCAATACTCATTGGTACCACGTTGGCACGCCATCAAATTAATTAACTGAGATTCTAAATTCTCATCTCTTTGTTCAACTTTGTCCATGAACTCTTTTGCAGAAACATGTTGAAAATGAAGTCCTGTTTTTAATATGTGATTCACTGCATATGAAAGTGCAGACAAATCGCTTTCAAACAGAAGATGAAATGCATATGGAATGCACTGCTGAAATCTTGCATCTTCACAAAATATTCTTGTTGATCGGTATTCTGAAGCTGGAATCTATACAACTCGTTCGTCAAATCGTCCACCTTCTCCAGTGGAGAATAGCTGGGGAAAACAACGAGCTTCTAAACGTTTTTCCCACACACTCATGGAACATCCCTTTGCTTTTTCATTTGAAATAACTCAATACTGTTTCTAATTATTTCTTTTGAATGCAGAGGATGTACTGTATAATTTTCATAAAGATGTTCAGTTCTTCACTTGTCCACTTTTTCAATTTGTCCAGCTGAAATTACTGTTTCATCTTCTAAGCATATTACGTCTTCTTCAACATTCACACTCTTAAAATAAATGGTATTGTGTCTCAGGTATACTGTAGCCTTTTGAAGTTTACTAACATCTACAAACTCTTGCCAGATTTTTCGACTCTTTGTTGGTACACCATTTACTAGAATAACTACAGGCTCATTTTCTTCTCTGTCTACACCAACAGTATTAATGTTTTTCTTAAAATCTGAAGGTAAGTAGACAACTCTTCCTTTCAGACCTTTTTGTAAATCTGTTGGTGGCAGCTTACTCGTTTTAGGCTCCATACGAACTATGGCCTGAAATGGGTGTGCAGATTGAATAAGAATAGACTCATCTGTATTTAAATCAGTCAGTTTTTGAGGAATAGGTACCAACTCTAAGCTGTTATGTACTGCTCTAGCTGGCATTTTGTGTTCTTCTAATTTGTTGTAACAATATTTACAAAAAACTTGATCAGCACCCAATTCAAACTGACCTTCTACCAACAAATAAACACCAAATTGCCGCCATTTATCATTATTTTCTTTTTCACTTTTTAAATATAAATCAACATTCCTAGTTTGACTTCTATAGTGAGTACGACGACAACACATACAAACAAAGTTTGGTTTTTCAGACGAAACTGTCTTAAACTTTGTAATTTCTTCCGCAAAACACATCAATACTAATCTCTTTCTCCTGTTCTTCAACACCTACACTTATCAAACTCTCAGCTTCTCTACATTCGTCTTCTGATCCAAAAAAACAAAACTGCATATCATCACAAACTATCTCTAAATCTGATACAGAACCATGCAAAACAGCTGTGTTTATTTCACTTAAAAATAACGCAGGAGTTTTTACATAGTACAGTATCCTTAGCAACTTCTGCATTTCAGAGTGGTGTACAGCTAACATTCTTAAATGATGAAAAGTACTTTGGCAGACTTTTCTTGAAAGACAAGCTAGAGAATGACCTTGCAAATTAGTATATTTTCTTATTTTACATGGATCTAGTCCTTGTAACATCCTAATCTTCTGTTTAATACTTTTTTTTCATATTGTTGTAAAATAATTTGTAATATGTCAATAGATTCATGTTGAATACTGCAAATACTGGTACAATCCCACATAAATACAGGAGCTTGTGTACGCCTCCTTTGAACTTCTTCAGCTATGACTTCTTCTACATTCCTAGGAACAATGTTTTGTCTTGGAATCCGAGAACCATCTTTCATCTCATAGCATTGACCACTAGTATCAACTGCATGCACTAATGTGTTCTGTTGAAAATAGCTTTCTTCATTAAAGAAAGGCTCCGTATTAGTGTGCTTCCATTCACCAGTGAAAATTTTACAAAAGTTACTTCTATTATGAAAGTCTTTTTCTTTTGCTTTTCTCCTTCATAAACAGCATTGTTTATTCAATATTTTCATTCTCTTCAATATTAATATAAATAATTGTCTTTTTATTTCAAAAGCTTTATTTACTACACGTTCAATATGTTGCTTTTTCTTATAAGCTGCTGATCTTTTATATTTTTTACAATCTTTCAATACATTTTGTAGTACTCTACTTCTATACATTCTCTTCCTTATGTCTTTAAGTTCTTTCAGCCTTCTTTCAACATCCATTCTTTTCCCATAACATGATTTTCTTTCATCATCTCCTTTTTTCCTTTCCTTCTGATTCCTTGTTGAACTTTTCTTTTTCTTTTCAATATTTTCAAATTGCTTTACATTCTGTCAAAGTTTTTCAACAAACTCTTTAGTTCTCTTACCAGAACTCTTTTTCTTCAGTGCAACATTTTGCACTTCATCTAATTTCCTCTTCTCTCTTTCCTTTAAATAGTACTGTTTTTTTCTCGTCTTCTCTTTTTTATCTTTTTTTCCATTCTCAATGTTTTTTACCAATAAATGTAAATATCTGAAAAGCAAAGATAAGTTTCAATAATTTATTAAATAATTATATACTTTTGAAATAATTATATATTAATATTCATAACAATAAATAAACACATATTTTCAATTAGATTGCAAATGTCTCCATAACACATAAATATTTAGAATTTTGTACTTTACACAATAGCAAACATGTCACAAGAACACGTACCTTTAAACAGTTACATTGTTCAGATTGCTGTTTTAAATTTGGCTAGTCCCAGGATTCTCAGCAGTTGATGAAAACTGAAGCTTCAACAGAAAAGTGAAGTTGAAGACATGTTGACAAAAGAATTAGAGATTAGGCTACTTGCTATGAGTTTGTGGAAAGGTACACTTAAAGTAGGCTGTATAAGTTTATGTGTCTGCTTGAAATGAGAAATGTAGTCTGTCAAATGTATAACTCTGCGTGCTCTTGTGAGTGAGATATGTGTCTACTTCTACATCCTTTGTCTTATGTATTATTCATGTGAAAATGGTAGCTTGAAAACCTGGTTGGTTTGGCTACCGGGGACAAATCTCTCAGTTCTCTTCTATCATTTGGTCGCACAGCCTCTGATGTCTTCTGTATATAGGTGTCATGGAGCCTCTCAAATAGCCTATTCAATACTCAGGTGCCATGTTTTACGAGCTGAGAGGAATACATAGACTTTTTTTTACACAAATTTAGAGACCATACGCTTTGAAACACAGGTATCCAAAACACACAGACTGATGTATGTATGCTTTAAGAAATATGGTGAGAGTTATGACAGTGATATAGTTGAATACCTGTGTTTCAGAGCATATGCTGTTTAAATTTGTGTGAAGATAAGTGTATGTATTTCTTTCGGCTCATAAAACATGGCATCTGGGTATTGAACAAGTTATGTGGGAGGCTCCACAAAACCTTCATTCAGAATACATCAAAGGCTCTGTGACCAAACGACAGAGCAGAACTAAGAGATGTGCCTACCAGTAGCCAAACCGACTAGGTTTTCAAGCTACCATCTTCAGATGCAAAACACATTAGCCAATAGATATAGAAGTAGACACATACGTCATTCACAAGACCATGAAGTCCCTTAAACTTGACAGACTGCACTTCCCATTTCAAGGAGACACCTACATTTAGGCAGCGTACTTCAAGTGTACCTTTCCACAGACTCATAGCAAGTAGCCTAATCACTAATCCTTTTGCCAACATATCTTAAACCTCACTTTTCTCTTGCAGCTTCAGTTTTCAACAACTACTCAGAATCTTGGGCGTAGCCAAATTTAAAACAGCAACCCTTCCCATGTCACTGTTATAAGTCTCACCATGTTTCTCAAAGCATGCATGCATGTGTCTGTACCTTTAGCTAGTGGCATCAGATATAAAAAAACATACAAATAGATGTATACCTATGTTTTATACGTCTAGCATCTTCAGATACATAACACATGTGAGAATAAATGTACAAGTAGAGACATACCTCAGTCACAAGACCATGAACTCCTTTAAACTTGACAGACTGCACTTCCCATTTCATGGAGACACCTACATTTATGTGGTGTACTTCAATTGTACCTTTCAACAGACTCATACGAAGTAGCCTAATCACTAATCCATCTGCCAACATGTCTTAAACCTCACTTTTGTGCTGCAGCTTCACTATTGAGCGACTACTCAGAGTGTTGGGCCTAGCCAAATATAAATCAGCAACCCTTCGCATATCTCTGTTGTAACTCTCAGCATATTCCTGAAAGCAAGTTTGCATGTGTCTGTGCATTTTGCTAGTGGAATCATTTATAAAATAAACATACAATGTATACCTTTATTTTGTGCGTCTAGCATCTTCAGATGTATAACACACTTGACAATACATGTGCAAGTAGAGACATACCTCAATCACAAGACCATGAAGTCCTTTAAAATTGTCAGACTGCACTTCCCATTTCAAGGAGACACCTAAATGTATGCTGCATACTTCAAATGTACCTTTCCACAGACTCATACGAAGTCGCCTAATCACTAATACCTCTGCCAACATGTCTTAAATCTCACTTCTCTGCTGCAGCTTCACTATTCAGCGACTACTCAGAGTGTTGAACCTAGCCAAATATAAGCAGCAACCCTTCACATGTGTCTCTTGTAACTCTCGCCATATTCCATAAAGCATGCATGCATGTGACTGTACCTTTTGCTAGTGGCATCATATATAAAAGAAACATACAAATAGATGTATACCTGTGTTTTGTAAGTCTAGCCTCTTCAGATGCATAATACGTGTGCAAATACATGTACAATTAGACACATACTCAGTCACAAGACCATGCAGTCCTTTAAACTTGACAGACTGCTCTTCCGATTTCAAGCAGACACCTAAATGTATGCGCCGTACTTCAAGTGTACCTGTCCACAGACTCATATGAAGTAACCTAATCTCTAATCCCTCTGCCAACATGTCTGAAACCTCACTTTTGTGCTGCAGCTTCACTATTCAGCGACTACTTAGAGTGTTGGGCCTAGCCAAATATAAAGCAGCAACCCTTCACATGTGTCTGTTGTAACTCTCACAATACTCCTGAAAGCATGCATGCATTTGTCTGTACCTTTTGCTAGTGGTGTCAGATATAAAAGAAACATGCAAATAGATGTATACCTGTGTTTTATACGTCTAGCATCTTCAGATGCATAACACATGTGAAAATACATGTACAAGTAGAGGCATGCCTCAATCACAAGACCATGAAGTCCTTTAAACTTGACAGACTGCACATCCCATTTCAAGCAGCCACCTAAATGTATGCGGTGTACTTCAAGTGTACCTCTCCGCAGACTCATACAAACTACCATAATCACTAATCCATCTACCAAAGTACACATATTAGTATGCACAACCTATTTCAATTGTCATTTCAGTACAATAAAACAAACTACACTGCACATTTGTAAATTTTGTAACATATTTCAAACATCACAACTTCTCTACTAATTTCCAAACTTTGAAAATAATGCTTTTCAAAGTTAAAAATATCACTACAAAGAGTGAAGCTCTACTACATAATATAACACACCTTACAAATTTGAAACTCACCTTTCAAATAGTATTGCAGAATATGAAATATCAGAAACTCCTAAAAGATTTTCTTTTTCATGTAATGCACCACTCTCAACAAGGTAAAACCAGTAGTTGCAAATGTTCCCTCTCTTTCTGCACACAAGTAAATGTAAGTAACAAATCAAATTGCTTCCTTCATTATTTCAAATTGTGAAACACATTTCAATTGGTTAAACATATTAACCCTTTCTAAGTGTCTTCTAAAAGTACCCAAACTGGTTCTGTAATTTACTGGAGTTGCGACTCCATCACGGTGCCACATTGTAGCATCGCGATGGAGCCGCGAACCCTTACGGGAGTTCAAAAACCTATTTCCAATAATACTAGTATTATTTTTTAACAACACACTACTTCTAAACATACTACTGATTTGGAAAAACTTAATTTAGTAACATATCACTTATATATAAGTTATCATTTCGCATTTTAAAACCACAGTTAAGTTTCAACCCTTCCCCCATTCTGTTTAATCCTAGTTTCCATAGTAACACTTTCTGCAACATTCAACTGTACCAGAAGGTCGCAAGTTCACCACATTTTCAAATTCAGCACACAAGCTTACAAATGCAAATAGCAGGTGTGGTTGACTTTTGTAAAATATTACCTTATCCTCTCTACTGTACCTTTCAAACATTTTTTAATAACCAATCAGAAACATGCTTCTTCAGGAAAGTAACATGCATCCTATTTTTGAGTGCACAATGTTGATGAATAGCCAATCAGTTATCGGTTTTCTCAAAAGCAGCATGTTCTCCACCATTTTAGATACCTCTCATTCTACCAACTGACTACCACAGCTACAGACATCTTTTCATTACTTCCAGACATCCCTTCAAGATGCTTACAGTATGGATTGTAGAGCACAGCTATGTTTTCTGGTGCAAAAGGTATGCTGAACACAGAGGTATTGACAAAGACCTAGGTTTGCAAAATGTGAATATTAAATGGATTGCACAGAGAGGATTAAAGTGGCACCAATTGATGCCTTTGGTTAAAACCTTTTTGCATCTCCAACCCCCTGACCTCATAATTGTGCACTGTGGTGGCAATGACCTAGACACAATGACTGGGGTAGGGCTGGAAATCCTAATGAAGGATACCTTTGCACAATTGATGTTGCTTTCGCCTCAAACTGTCTTTGTATACTCTAATATATGTCAAAGACAGAAATGGAAGTGGCCAAATCAATTCTGTCCACAGATGGAGAAAGCTAGGAAGAATGTCAATAAAGCTGTTTCTGCTTACCTCAGAGACCATAGGATGGGCTCCATCTATAACAACAATCTACGTTTTAATATGCATGACATCTACAGAACTGATGGAGTTCATCTCACAGATGAAGAAACAGAGTGTTTCTCAACAACCTTAAGCTGTGCATACGCACTTACATGTAGCTCCAACAAAGTCATAATGAAAACAAAGGCTCGTTTTAGAGCCACCCTTTAACTCAACAGTGAATCTTTTTTTTTTAACATACATACTCTTTTTAAATATTTTCCGGATTCACTAACCCGTCGCGAATCTACAAAACAAAAGCACAAATTCAATGTACGACAACACAATACACTTTTAAAGTTTAACTTTTAATTTGTATTTTTTTATATTATTAATAACTCCATCAATTTTAGTGTGATTATTAACTTCAATCTCACTAACTCTATAAAAAAACTCACAAATGCAACACTACCGTCTGAATTATATACTATTAAATTATTTATTTGAGGTGGATCCGTGAATCCACCGCAATGTTTCACTGGGGGCCGCGCTGAGAGCTGCGATGGGGTTGTGACTCCAATAACGAGAGAAAAAAAAAATGTGTTCCCCCCAGTTCCATTACCCGGTGTAGGCCCCGGTGACCCCGTACCCTGGTCCCAGCCATTTTTGTTTAAAAAAAAAGAGAGAGGGGCAGCTTGGACCCCACCCGGGCCATTTTTCACCCCGGGGACCCTATACCCTGGGTCTGCCCAGCCTTTTTTTTATAATTTTGGAGGGGGGCCGTGTGCCCCCCACCTGAGGCCAAGTTTGGCCCCAGGGACCCCATCCCCCGGGGCCTGACCTTATTTTTTTTCAAACAAAAAAAATTATTTGCAGCCCGGGGACTCCATCCCCTGGCGCATGGCCTCTGTGTTGGGGGCAGCGGGGGAGCCCTAATGCCCCCGCGGTCCCTGCCGGATCCCCGCCTCCTGCGGGAGCCAGCATTGCTTTTGGACAAAGGGATCTGCTAACATGCAGCTCCCTTTGTCCAAAAACAATTCTGCTTCGCTTTATGGAAGCAAGAGCAGTTTTCCTGCTCTTCCTTCCATGTAGCAAAGCAGACCCCCAGCGAACATTGAATATGATAAAATGGTATGAAAAGTGACCGAATAAAATACGAGTCACATAAAAACAATTGTGTGTGCCCTTTTTTGGATTTCTTTTTGGATTTTGAGGCTATATTTGAATGTGTTTTAAATAAGTTAATGGTACATTATTGAATTAAACTGTATATGTACCCTATGCTGTCTATGATTGCTTCAGACAACTAAGATTTAACATAAGTCTAGGACCATTGTTTTTCTATATCAATCTGTGTTGGGGGCAGCGGGGGAGCCCTAATGCCCCCGCGGTCCCTGCCGGATCCCCGCCTCCTGCGGGAGCCAGCATTGCTTTTGGACAAAGGGATCTGCTAACATGCAGCTCCCTTTGTCCAAAAACAATTCTGCTTCGCTTTATGGAAGCAAGAGCAGTTTTCCTGCTCTTCCTTCCATGTAGCAAAGCAGATGTTTGCTAGGGCAGGGCGGGAGCAGTGCTCCCGCCCTGCCATAGCAAACAGCAATGTCCCGGGGGTGGGCACCCCGGGACATTGCTGGAGCCAGCCCTGGGGGGTGGCGGTCCCCAGGGCCATAGAGGGCTTCTGGAGGGGGGCTGCAGCCCCTCCCAGCACATTTAAAGCCCCAGGGAGGTGGCGGTCCCTGGGGCTGGGGGTCCACAAAGGACCCCCGTATTTACATAATCTATGCCCCGGGGAGGTGGTGGTCCCTGGGGCAGTGTGGGGGGCAGGAGCCACCCCACACCTTGTATATAAAAAAAGCCCTGGGGAGGTGAATGAAGTGACCCGATTAGGGTCACCCAGGTCACTCACGACCACCTCTCAGCCTTCCATACCAAATGAAGAGTGGGTCAGACAGTAGATAATACAAACCAATATCTGTTTATTCAGAGTACACTGAGAGCGGAGCCCAATCTGCCCAGTGGCTAGGAGTATTGCAGAGGGGACTGGCATCAACAAGCATAGAGATACATTATGTACATTTCAGAACTAATGAAGGCATGCCCACAATGGAATTTTCCAAGCAGAGGCAGCAGAACAGTGAATAGAAAAAAATGAAGTTTCGATTCTGAGGCGGGGCACACACTATCTACTATTCAAGGTCGTTCTGCCCATGCCCGCCACTAGACAAGTGGGAGAAAGCTTCTATCTAAAGGGAAAGGTGTGCGCTAATAGGAACAGTCTATTCATTAGTGAAGCAAAACCCAACCTTGGAGAAATGAAACACCACAGGAGCCTTTTCTCAGAAATGCCAAAGTATAAGTTTCGATTGGAACCCAAAATGGTGCTGACACATAAAATGGCGCTGCGAATGCTAACATACATGGAATAATGCAAAAACAGGATTTTCCTATTCTAACAGACCCTCCTTTTAGCATGAGCTTACCATTTATGACAGTATGAAATATGCAGAACAATAGAATGAAAAGCATGAGTAAACTTAACTATGAACAGTCCATATCTTCAGGGTCAGGAACAGAAACAGTAAGGAGGGAAGATGTCTCAAAAATACCCTCATCAATATGCATTAGGTCTTCTATATCTTTCTGTACCATAATTGCAGCATTAGTATCATGAATGGATGTTTTCTTTGGAAGGAAAAGAGTGGTGGAATAGGAACAACAAAATGGAAGCCACTGAATATGAATACAACAAAGTATTAGCACCACAACTAAACAAATTATTTTCTCGAAAATCCAACCCCAGTTTCCAAACTATGACCAACTCCAATTTCCACTCTCCATTCCTTTGACATTCTCCAAGATATCTAATATATGCTTAGTGATATTTTGTTCCATATTTGTGATCCCGACTACACACTGGTCCTCGACTACAGCGCACGCACCACCACTCTTTGCCAAGATGAAATCAACTGCATATCTAGTCTGCTCGGAATAAATCCACATACTTTCCAATTGAGTGGTGATATCACACAAAGCTGCTACGATGGAGTTAGATAATATCTGCAGCTTGCATCCAAAATGTTCTCTAGCTTTCTCGCCCCTAGCCCTAGCTGTACCACCAAACGTAATTATGGAGGAGAGGATGTATCCAAAAGTGATCCCATTACTATAACTGTTGACTTCCAAATCTTGACCTCCATCTCAAAACTCTGCAGTCAATGTTCTTTTACCCATCTTATACTCAGCTTACTATACTTACAAGGCACACCCAGAGGAAGCATCATTCCTAGAGCAACATCATCTGTACCATTATAAACATTTGAGTAAGTACCATTAGACAGAAAATAAAATCCTGGGTGTGCATAAAGGGGACCTTGATAATCTACTGGAGCATATCTGGTGTTCATTCCAAAGGTACTTGGATCCTTGTCCTTCACTAGAGATATCGTATTTTTAAACAATACTATTCCAGAACAATTGATGTACAGAAATGCGTCAGTACTAGTTACTATAGGGCAACATGCAGGATAATAACCAGCTTTTTGGGTAACTGTTAAATCTTGGTAATGCCAGCCCACTAAGGTAACGTTCTGTTCTTTCATATATAAATTGTCACAATACGTATTATTGTCAAACCCAGGATACCCCTTTCCTCGTGGCTTTTTGAAATACAAACAAGGGAAATCCCATACCAAACTCACCCCTTACCTCTACAAATTGGGATGGGCGGGTATACGTATAATTGACAAGAGACAATGGATAAGCAGTCCATAAACTTGTGACAGATTCAGTAGGATAACAAGCTGTACCTTCTTCAAAAAATCTTTTATGTGTGTCTAAAAAAAACATTATTTGGTGTCATTCTTTTCTGCCAAACTTGAGGAGTAATCTTACCCTTGACACACAAGGTTGCATCCTGGTTGTGTTCCAAGACCCATGACACCCCACCCAAAACCAATAGCAGCAAGATCACAAGAACAGCACATATGAACTTTTTCTTGGTAGACCAGACTCAATATCAGAAAACCGCCGAGGGCGCAGGACTCACCAGACATTTGCGGGCGTCCAAACAAGACCTCGTACGGTGACAATCCTGTCCTAGAATGTGCTGTAGTTCTTGTTGACAAGAGAGCTAATGGTAAAGCATCTGGCCATTTCAACCCTGTCGTCTCCTGAATTTTTGCCAGTTTGAGAGTACCATTGTACTTCTCAACTAAACCTGCTGACTGTGGATGGTTGGCAGCATGAAACGTTTGTTTAATACATAAACCATCACAAATCAATTGAATCACCTTTGCATTGAAATGACTTCCATTATCACTCCAAATCAAACGGGCAAGCCGAAACGAGGAAAGAGGAGTACCTTTGCAGTCGTAAAAGCTGTATTGTCTTTAGTGGGATAAGCCTCAACCCATTTACTAAATGCACAAACAACCACCAAAACATACTTCAAATTATTACACCTTTCTAATTCTATATAATCCATCTGAAGGACCTCAAAAGGGAAAGTGGGTGGTGCAAAATTACCAGGCGGTGTGGGGGTACCCTTTCCAGGATTGTGCATCATGCACACCATACAGTACTTCACTAAATGTGCAGCCGTTTTCAAAATGTTCTCATTTTGCCATACGGGATCTAACAACTTGCAAATACCCTTAGCACTAATATGGGCTGGGCCATGGGCCATCGTAACGACAGGAAGAACATATGCATCAGGCAACATCCATCACTGTTTTCCCGATTTATCAATCCAACATCCCTCATCATTCAATTGTGATGTACCTTCCTGCCACCTTGCCAACTCTTCGACTGTGGCTTTAATTTGGATCTCTTTCACATTCTCATGTGTATCCTCAAACATGGTAACTTCAGGCACCCACCTAGCCGGGCCTGCTACAAACATTCTTTTCATCTTAGTCCAGGCCGTTTCTTTAGCTGTCTGATCCGCAAAAGCATTTCCCCTTTCTACATCGTCAGTGACTTTTCAGTGGGCGCTACACTTCACTATAGCCAATTTCTTAGGGAGTGTCAAAGCAGACAAAAGCCTCAATATAAGGTGCCCGTGCTGGATTTTGGTGCCATGTGAAGTAAGAAACCCTCTCTCAGCCCAGAGCCGCCCAAAATTGTGCGCGACCCCGAAGGCATACTGGCTGTCAGTATAAATGTTGACAACCAGTCCCTCACTTAATTTGCAAGCTCGTATAAGGGCAACAAGCTCAGCAGCTTGAGCCGACTGGTGTCTCTACTACTGCACGCAATGTAGTAATAGCATAGGCAGCCGTGGAGTGCCATCTGGTAATTTAAAACAAGAGCCATCGACATATAGTTCCCCTTGTGGGCCAGATAAGGGAACATCAGTCAAGTCTACCTGTCCTTTCGTCTCTTCTTCCATCCGGAAGATACAATCATGTTTGTCGACTTCATCACTCTCGGAAGGGAGGGGCAGTAACGTGGCTGGATTCAGAGTGGCACATCTTTTGATCGTAATATGCTTGGCAAAGAGGGTTAATTCATAGCCAGTAAGACGTGCACTGGCGAGGTGCTGTGTCTTTGTCTTATTCAAAAGTGTATCCACAGCATGGGGTACCATGACTGTGAGATCAGTATCCAGTACAAGTCCAGCCGATTGTCTGATCGAAGTGGCCATGGCCGCGATCGCTCTTAGACAACTCTGGAGGGCTCTCGCGACTAGATCAAGAACAGCAGAGAAATAAGCACACGGCTGTTGCTTATCACCAAATTTTTGTGTTAAAACAGAAAGCACGCAACCAGCCATCTCATGGGCGTACAACACAAATGGTTTATTATAGTCTGGGGGCCAAGTACTGGAGCCGAACAAAGCGCAGTTTTTAATTGCTCAAAAGACTGCTGACAGGCGTCCAGGGCAAGGGCTCATGCACGTCCTTAGTCGTTAGTGCAAACAAGGGTTTGAGTAGTAGGGAGTAATTGGGTATCCACTGGCAACAGTAGGAAGTGATAGCTATAAAAGCACGCACATCTTTTTGAGTTTGCGAAACAGGCATTTTGACAATGGTACTGATGCGCTCAGGGGTCAATCTCCTACCCTCCTTCGAAAGTAGGTGACCTAAATAGGTGACCTCCTGTCGACAATACTGAAATTTAGAAAGAGAAACCTTATGGCCATGATGAGCCAAATGCAACAACAATTTAACTGTACTGTCTCTACAACCTTGCTCTGTGTCAGAAGCGATAAGGAGATCGTCAGCATACTGCACCAATACATTACCTGTAGGAAGCGAAAGGGAATCCAATTGACTTTTCAAAGCCTGACTATAAATGCTTGGACTCTCAGTATACCCCTGAGGAGTTCGACAGAACCTAAAGCTTCTTCCAGCTAGGGTGAACCCAAACAGATATCTGCTATCTGGATAACTAGGAATACTGAAGAACGCATTTTTCAAATCAATGACAGAAAAGAATTTAGCAGTGGAAGGAATCATTATCAAAAGTGTAGTAATATCTGGGACCACTGGAAACTGAGGAATTACTATTTTATTAACTTCACGCAAATCAATCACGAAATGATAAACATCTTCATGATCATCAGGGGAACCTGAGGGTGTCTGTTTAAGGATCGGAGGAATGGGGCTATTACAAATATTGGCAGACGTCTCCTCCACCACTTCCTTCTTGATCAAGTCCTAAATAATTTACAATAAGGCTCGCTCTCCAGCCTGTGGTATTTTATACTGAGGAATACGAGGCAAAACATCATTGTCTTGAACTTGGAACGAAACCGGCGGAATGTGCAACAATCCCACATCCGTATCACCAGTCGCCCACAAAGTGGATTGTATGTCAGCAAATTCAGTAGGAAGAGGGAGAGACAAGCACTGTCTAGTACTCACATTTGGGCCCATGGTCATATAAACACCTTCCGGGGAACAATAAATAGTAGCATTCAATTTCTTCAATAAGTCTAAATCCATCAAATTTTCACCACAATTAGATGTCAGCAAAAATGGGTAATCTACAGTGAAAGGAAAAATAGTCAATGCAAGAGGCCTTGAAATGGGGCTCACAACCGTTACACCAGAAAAACCTACCGAAACATTATTGTGGCCAGACAGAGCCGCCCCAGGGACCATACTTCGAGAAACAGAACTCTTCGTCGCACCTGTGTCCACAAAAAATTCCTTAGTCAAACCTTGCAGTTCCACTGTTACATAAGGACCACACTGATCTACAGGTATCGGAACTGGTCACCCACTCTGTCCCTGGCTGTCCTAGCTGTAGGACATTCCAGTCACTTCCTCCATGTTATAATCATCATGATAATACTGTCCATCACGAGGGTCGTCAAAATAATTATTGTCAGAACGACCCTGCGAGGCTGTAGCATTCTGAGTCCTATCAGTTCCACCAGCTCCACGACACAGTGCGCGAGAACGTCATCCTATAGGGAACGCTACCTTTTGCAAAAGCACGGGGCACTCAGAATGCTAGTGACCCTCCTCCTTGCAATATGCACACTGATTCGGCCCCAAAGGTGTTGTATTCGGCTGCCTACTAGTACATGGAAGCTGTTAGGCGGGACCACCACGTCCTCTGCCATTCCCTCTAAAAGCTTGCTGCAACAACACCTTTGTTTTCAAATCCTTATGCTTCTTCTCCAACTTTTCTTTCTCCTCATTATCTCGATGTTCATAATATTGAGCCATATTCAAAATAACAGAAGGGGAAGAGGTGGACCAAGTACTCTCAGAAGCCTGCAATCGAGTCGCAATTTCAGGAAGCAAATTAGAAACGAATCTATTAACAAACAACCGAACACCTCCCTCAATAGACAAATCCTGCCCACTATAGTCCAAAAATGTATCCTCAAACCGAGTGAAAAAATCAGACACACTCTCATCTTTCTTCTGTCTACCAGCTGACAATTTATCCCAATCTACTTTCCTCGGCGGAATAAGAGAATGCATATACGTAATAATGCGACCTGGCAACGCTAAAAGTTCCGCTCGGGGCTTATCACCTGGTTTTCTCTCTTGGTCCCATGCTTTAATTTGATCCCAAGTACCTCCCAACTCAGGAACATGTTCTTGAGTATGGACCTGTCAAATATCAACCGGAACAAGAAGACCAAAAAACATTTTTAAATATCAGCAAGAGTCATTATCGTGGAGGAAGCAGCTTCAGTCAATTCTTTATAATAAGCTGTGGGATTTTTCCTAGGATCAGGCAAATGAGTCTTAAGGGACAAAACCTCATTCTTTTCCACGGAATATAAACCCATTGTTCTTGAAACCTGGCAGCCACTGCCGCTCGAGTAACATTACCACGTTGGTCCTTTAACTCTGGTATCTCGGGGTGATATATGGGATGAACCTCTCTCATCGGAAACTGGGACTCTATAGTAGGACTCTTATCATGTAGCCTGCCCCTATAGGCAACCAATGTGGCAATGTTACTAAAAACTTGACCTGGATCCATACAATTAGTGTACACACGATCTTTAATATCAAATACAATTTGCGGCACAACATTCCCAAAGTGTTGCTCCCAAAGACCAATTAACGTAGAGGACATATGCTTAAGAGCAGGCTGCTGTAAAAAGGGCTCATAATCTTTCATCACATTCCAAACATCCTCCACACTGTAAATGGGTTTACGACCCCACTGCATGGCCTGATTAGCCACAACCTTCTTCTCTTCATCTCCCACCGCAGACCGTACAAAAGGGCCCATTCGCTCTTGAAGTTTTATTAAATCTCTATCCTCGAACCCACGGACTGGTGTCTCCGTATTTACAAATAGCGGGGGATGAAGAACCAAAGAAGGATAAGCAACAGAAGTAACAGGCACAATTGTCGCTGGAAGATGCGTGGCAGGAGTTAGATCTGGGGACAAGGATGCTGAAACAATAGATGTGACAGGAGTACTAACAGTCACCGTTGCCACAGGCGGCAAAGAAACAGAAGAAAGAGGAGGGGGAGGAGCCGAAGCCACAGCCATTGAAACGTCAGCAGTAGACACAGGAACAGAAAGAACAGCTGTAACAGGCGGCTGTGATGGCAAAGGGACAGTAGGATATATCCGCTGCGGAGCATACGGGGGCGGAGGTCGAGTGTCTAATAGTTCTTCCACAAAAGTATCAGTTTCCTCCTGAGCCAAATACGATTTATCAATATGCAATCGGAACCTCCTATCTTCACATATAACTCCCTTTTCTTGTTTTTCTCTGTCATATGCTACAACTTTCTGAGTCAGTGTCTGCATTTCCCCTTTCAGGGCCTTCTTCTCAGACTTCAATCGTCTCTGCCTAGCTGCCTTCTGCCACGTTCTAAGGGAGTCAAACATAGACTGTCTTCTTCGCCTTTTAAATAATTGCTCCTGTAAATACCCAATCTTTTGTTCATCGAAAGTGCCCGTTAATGGCCACTGCAACTCAGTACTGTCTCTCGTATATTTGTGCCATAGTGCACTAAATATAATAGGGCCAAGACCATGCTTCACATACATATCAAAATTTGGAGTGCCTTCTGGAGGTGCCGGCTGAGCTTCTTTCAATCGAGCCTCTGCAGAACAACAGCGACAGCACAAATAAATTAATTTGCTAACTCCAGGCATTTTCAAAAGAAAACAAGTCCACAGATAGGGGGGGTCAGGGTATTGCCACACATTCACAGGTGGATCCGCGAATCCACAACAAAATTAAACAAAATATGCAAAGGCTCCTGCATCATGCAGCAGTGCACCTGGAGGCACATTTGCAGAATGGTGGAGAATGGGGGCGTGGCCTCTGATGACCTCTCAGCAATCCAGCTGTGTGGGTCTTACTGGAGGTAACAGGAGGGGTAGTTGGCCCCCAAGGACCCTCAAGAGCCAAGGGGACTTTATGCCCCAACTAGTAGAGCAACAGGAGGCACATTTGCAGACTGGTGGACAAAGGGGGCATGGCCCCCAAAAACATCTCAGCAAGCCCACTATATGGGGCTTGCTGGAGGTAACAGGAGGGGTAGTTGCCCCCCAAGGTCCCTCAATAGCCAAGGGGACTTCATCCCCTACTAGTAATGTGCCAGGAGGTGTGTTTGCAGAGTGGTAGAGAAAGGGGGCATGGCCGCCTACCAGATCTCAGCAATCCTTCAATGTGGGACTTACTGGAGGTAACTGGAGGGGTAGTTGGACCCGAAGGACCTCTTTGTTTTCAATAAGTCCCACACAGCAGAATTGCTAAGAGGTCTTCGGAGGCACACCACCTTTCTCCACCACTCTGCAAACGCTGCTGAAGGTGCACTATTTGTTGGGAGATGAAGTCCACTTTACTCGTGAGGGACCTTGGGGGCCAATAAACCCTCCTGGCAATTCCTGTAAGTCTTCCACAGTGGGATTGATGAGAGCTGGAGCTGGTTGGAGCACAGCCCCCTTCCTCTTAGTGAGCTAACTATAACTTGCGTTCCAGCAATGCACTGTTTATGACTGCACATATTACATCACTCATGACATGGTCAGTGACATCACTGATGACATCACTGATGAAATCTCAAATGACATCTCAAATAACATCAGTGATGTCACTGACCATGTCTTGAGTGATGTAATATGGGAGATCATAAGCAGTGTATTGCGGGGGTGAGAGTTATAGTTAGCTCACTAACTATAACAGCTGAATTTCTCTGGTTTTGTGCGAGTGACACCGGAGCCTAACTATGTATATCAGCACAGAAGAGAGCACACACGCAAGGTCTGCAGGGATAAGGCTTCTTTATTGTGTTGGGCCTCCCTCGACCCAGCAAGCAGGAGAAACGCGTTTTGGCTATAGCAACAGCCTTTGTCAATCTAGTAAGCGCCATTCTGTTCAACTCATTTAACGTGTCTCATTCATAGACATAGAAAATATACATATAACATGTTTAAAAACCCACTGCATTTTAATACAAATTGTGAGCTATATGATTATAATGGAACTACTACACATTTAGAGTACCAGGCATAGTGCACCAATGTCACTTTACTACCAATACATGTGTAGTTCGCAGAAAATAAATAAAATAATTACTTTGCACAGAGAAATATAAAGCACTTTCTTTGATATTTTGAAACACCTTTCTTTTTTCTTGAAAGATGGCCAAAAACCTCCAAGTAATATTTCAACGTTGCACACGGGCGGCATATATTCTTGGCACTTAGGCGACTACAATTATGTTGCCATTTCCAGCGACTGCAGATCCATTGATCAAACACAGACCCCCACCTTAATGTTTCATCCAAGAAGTGGAGAGAAAATTGCATCTCCTACTTCATCACGTGCGAGTCATACTCCCAAATTTAAAATGTAACTTCAATAAATACATAAGGATTTCCAATAAATGCTCACAATCTAGCCACCAAGTAGGTAAAAATTTACACTTTAAAACATTTCAATTGCCATGCAAGTATCATAAAGTCCATAAATCATGCCAGTCCCATAATGCCTCAAAGAGACATAAATAAGGGGTTCCAGGATCATGCATGGCACAAGAGATTCATGCAGTAAGGTATACTGCCTATTTGGCATCGCTCAACTGTTTATATTTTCAAAGTTAGCAAAAAATCAATTTCATGTGTTCCCATTGTCATTGAGACCTACGCAGCAGAGACACTCTGGTCCAAAGTCATATTTGTCATGTTTATACACTTACAAACATACGTCCTCGCATCTGGCTGTACCAGTCTCCAACTCATTTAGCAGCATCTATTAGCAAACTAATAAGGCTGGGGGAGGCCGTCACATAATAATTAATATGCACTACGGTTCTCACTGCTTCGGACACTGCTTATTTTATTTATTTTATTTAGCCATTTATAGAGCGCATGGTTACACCACCGGTGTGTCCCCGCGCTGAGATAGACACTCTGAAAAGTTACGGCCATGATCCACGTATCCGAAAGAGTAGCACATATAGTCTGCCGAGCCATCTTTATTATGTTTTGGCGAACAACCATGTCTTCAGTCGTTTGCGAAAGCTACTTTCATATGGTTCCATTCTCATTGCCAACGGTAAGGTGTTCCATGTTTTAGCTGCGATATACCTAAAGGAGCGCGCTCCCATTCTTGCTCTGAATGCTTACATGGTGCCTAGTCATCAGATCTCCGTCGGCTTTCTGAGTGAGACCGCAGGCCAACATGGAGAAGCACAGCCCCCGCCCTGAAAGTCTCCAAACTTCCCTGCCGAGACCAAGCCTCCCATGCAGCCCGTGCCTCTACTGACTAATCCTGAGGCACAATTTGGGTGCTCGATGGTCTGCACTTGCCATGCTGCTTCCTCCAATTGTTGCAGCTACACCGATGGCCCGAATTGACTGGTGTTGCTTGCACAGCGTCTAACACTGATGCTTGATGAATACCAGCACAACCCCCACTCCTGAATGGGATAAGGATTCTTTATTGTGTAGGGCCTCCCTTGACCCAGAAAACTGGAGAGATGTGTTTCGGCTATAGCAACAGCCTTTGTCAGTCTAGTAAGTGCCATTCTGTTCAACTCATTTAATGTGTCTCATTCATAGACATAGAAAAAATACATATATATTCAGCCCGGTTGATGGCGTAAGCCGAAACGCGAAGGCTTTCCATTGGGAGGTGTTGCTAAGATGCAAGAAAAGGAATAAAAGTCACCTAGCACCTGGATCTGTGGTCACACTGTCGTCTTTTTTAACTATGAGGGAAAGTGCAGCTGGACTGACCTGGAAGAGTGGATAGTCGACCTGGAAGAGTGGATAGTCGTTGTGGAATAATATATATATACGTGCGTGAATGCACTTGGGATTTTGTTTGAAAATATATATATATATATTGCAGCAAAAGAGACAGATCGAACTTAAAGCAACCTTTGGCATCAAATAGTATTGCTTTAACAGCTTAAGAGATAGATCGAACTCAAAGCAACCTTTGACCTAGCCTGCTTGAACTCGCCGGATTAGGGGGAATCTTGCGATAATAATGAGGTGATATTGTGCAACATTCTTTTCATTTTTTCATTTTGTGATTTTATATTTACTTTTGTATTCAGGCACATGTTTCTGAGCGATTGGCGGCCCAGTGCACATATTCCCAATGTTCCCGTTTAGGCAGGTGACATTAATGCTGTCCAGCTATGAGCGTTTATTTGCACACAGGAAGGGAGAGGGGCATTATATTTCTGGTTACGTAAAAATTACGAATTGCAGATATTTTTGTATTTTTTGTATTGTGCAAACTTGGCAAATATCGGAGCAGTTCTAATGGTACCAGTGACATTACCCATGTGTATAACTACAATAATATGGTTACACTTTACAATCGTTCCACATTGGTGCAATTTATTTACGCAACAGTATTTAGTCTATGTCTATTTCATACCTGCAGGGGGAGGGCTATATATACTCATATTGTTTGGACGCCAATTTGATTGACAAAGGCTTCTGTGAAGCCGAAACGTGTCTCCTTGAGCTCAGGGTCGAGGGAGACCCAGGAAAATAAAAGTGCCTTATTCCAGCAGCTTTCGTGTACGTGCCTTCTTCTCTGGGAGCAGGACTGTTTGGTCATTGAATTCAGCTCTGGCGGTTCAAGCGCTGTCCACGTAACACCAGTCGGTTGTGGCTCTTCCTTCTGACCGCGTTTGTTTGGAGGAGTATGGTAATACTAAAGGTGGAGCCCCCAGAGTGGATGCCAGGAAGAGGACTAAGGATGACAGCAGTGAGGAGACCAGTATCCCGTAGCGGGCGGTTTTCGCAGCTGCCAGCACTGGGTGTGCATTTCCCCAGCTAGAAATGCCTTGCCCAGAAGTCTGGTGCCCGCTGTGTGGCATATTCAGTTTTTGTTTATTGGTCTCCTTCGATCCTGGGTTTTGTGCTTGAAGGAATTCACAATTTATGCTGACCACCGAGCATGATTTTGAAACCCTTCTTTCAAATGGCTGTACTAATTTCTTCATTTTTCCTTTATTTCGACTTTGGCCCTGATGAGATGGACTAAAGATATTGACTGAGTCAAGGGTCACTGCCCATGGACTTCCGTTATTCACCGATGCCAAGTTGCCTTATGGGAGTTGTAGTTTTGTGGGGACATGAGCGCGTACCAGCTGGCTTTCATTGATGTTGGAAAACCACAATATGTGTTTATTTTGGCCGCGTGGTGTCGCCTATTAACATTATGCCCCACTGTTTCCTAAGGATATTCACTTGGATGATGTGAGGATAACAGGGCATTAAATAGCATTGTTTTTGCAGCAAAAGAGACAGATCGAACTTAAAGCAACCTTTGGGATAAAATAGTATTTCTTTAACCGCTTAAGAGATAGATCGAACTCAAAGCAACCTTTGACCTAGCCTGCTTGAACTCGCCGGATTAGGGGGAATCTTGCGATAATAATGCGGTGATATTGTGCAGCATTCTTTTAATTTTTTAATTTTGTGATTTTATATTTACTTTTGTATTCAGGCACATGTTTCTGAGCGATTGGCGGCCCAGTGCACATATTCCCAATGTTCCCGTTTAGGCAGGTGACATTAATGCTGTCCAGCTATGAGCGTTTATTTGCACACAGGAAGGGAGAGGGGCATTATATTGCTGGTTACGTAGAAATTACGAATTGCAGATATTTTTGTATTTTTTGTATTGTGCAAACTTGGCAAATATCGGAGCAGTTCTAATGGTACCAGTGACATTACCCATGTGTATAACTACAATTATATGGTTACACTTTACAATCGTTCCACATTGGTGCAATTTATTTACGCAACAGTATTTTGTCTATGTCTATTTCGTACCTGCAGGGGGAGTGCTATTTATACTCCTATTGTTTGGGCGCCAATTTGATTGACAAAGGCTTCTGTGAAGCCGACACACGTCTCCTTGAGCTCGGGGTCGAGGGAGACCCAGGAAAATAAAAGTGCTTTATTCCAGCAGCTTTCGTGTACGTGCCTTCTTCTCTGGGAGTAGGACTGTTTGGTCATATATATATATATATATATTCACTGAAAAAACCATAGGTTTTAGGGACAGTTATAGTTAGTTGGACATTGCACTCGTACAAAACCCGTAAAATTCCCCCGTTATAGTTAGTTCAGCTAACTATAACTCGCGCCCCTGCAATGCACTGCTGATGACGTCACATATTACATCACTCATGACATGGTCAGTGACATCACTGATGACATCACTGATGACATCTCAAATGACATCACTGATGACATCATCCATGTGATAATTTCATGCATCTTCTCACACCCTAATATAACTTTTGATACACCCACTCTAAATTACAGACTGCCATTCTCAACACCATAGACACTCCAACACCAAAAACTACATACCCACTCACTGATTCTTAGGTCTACACACACATCCACTCACTCACCCGTACAGTCACTCATACTTAGTCACTCAGTACAGGACTATCATATGCACTCATACACCTATATAAACACTCACACACCGCCACTCATCCATAGAGGTACTCACACACCTAGTCAGTCATGCAAAAAACTTAATCAATCACCCATTTACTCACCTATACAGTTATACACACACCAGCTCACTTACTCATACAAATACTAGCACATTCTTACGCTCTTATACAATCACTGATACAAGTACACACTCATCCATACAGCCACTCTCACAATCACACACTCTCACTTATAGCCATTTATATACTCCAACACACATATATACTGCCTTTCACATATGTAGTTACTCACACATGTACCACTGAGATATACATTCAATCACTAACACACCCATACACACACTCAGCCACCCATACAGTCCATCACAGATGCACTCTTGAAACCATGCACCCAGTGAATCACCAACTCACACATCTATGCACAGCCACACACACCCCACCCACACAAACACTCAGGCACCCATACAGATACTCAGACAACCAATCAATAACCCATGTAGACACTCATGTAGCTATTCAGAAAGCCATGCAGCCGCTTACAAACCAACAGACAGACGGATACAGACATTCACACAGTTTAGTCACTAACCCATGCATTCAGTAAGATACATTTAATCACTCACTTGTAGAGTCAGTCACTCACGTACTAAATCATCCATTCAGACACTTATACACCCACTCATTCTTCAATATGCCTTTCCCTATATATATTAAACATATTCAAACTTTACAGAAACACACAGTCACTGGATGATGTCATCAGTGATGTCATCAGTGATGTCATTTGAGATGTCATCAGTGATGTCATCAGTGATGTCACTGACCATGTCATGAGTGATGTAATATGTGACGTCATCAGCAGTGCATTGCGGGGCGCGAGTTATAGTTAGCTGAACTAACTATAACGGGGGAATTTTACGGGTTTTGTACGAGTGCAATGTCCAACTAACTATAACTGTCCCTAAAACCTATGGTTTTTTCAGTGAATTTCAAAGGTTTTTAAATGCTAATTTGTAACTATAACGTCCCTGAAACCTATGGTTTTTTCAGTGAATATATATATATATATATATATATATTCACTGAAAAAACTGTAGGTTTCAGACATGTTATAGTTACAAATTAGCATTTAAAAAACAGGTTTAGGGCAGTGCAGTGGTGTTCGGGCAGTGTAGGGGGTCATGCTGGGGCTGGTGTTTCAAGGTTTAGGGCAGTGCAGTGGTTTTCAGGCAGTGTAGGCGGTCGTGCTGGGGGTGGTGTTTCAGGGTTTAGGGCAGTGCAGTGGTGTTTGGGCAGTGTAGGGGGTCTTGCTGGGGGTAGTGTTTCAGGGTTTAGGGCAGTGCAGTGGTGTTCGTGCAATGTAGGGGGTCGTGCTGGGGATGGTGTTTCAGGGTTTAGGGCAGTGTAGTAGTTTCGGGCAGTGTAGGGGGTTGTGCAGGGGGTGGTGTTTCAGGGTTTAGGGCAGTGCAGTGGTGTTCGGGCAGTGTAGGGTGTCGTGCTGGGGGTGGTGTTTCAGGGTTTAGGGCAGTGCAGTGGTGTTCGGGCAGTGTAGGGGTCATGCTGGGGCTGGTGTTTCAGGGTTTAGGGCAGTGCAGTGGTTTTCAGGCAGTGTAGGGGGTCTTGCTGGGGGTGAAGTTTCAGGGTTTAGGGCAGTGCAGTGGTGTTTGGGCAGTGTAGGGGGTCTTGCTGGGGGTAGTGTTTCAGGGTTTAGGGCAGTGCAGTGGTGTTCGTGCAATGTAGGGGGTCATGCTGGGGATGGTGTTTCAGGGTTTAGGGCAGTGCAGTAGTTTGGGGCAGTGTTGGGGGTCGTGCAGGGGGTGGTGTTTCAGGGTTTAGGGCAGTGCAGTGGTGTTCGGGCAGTGTAGGGTGTCGTGCTGGGGGTGGTGTTTCAGGGTTTAGGGCAGTGCAGGGGTGTTCGGGCAGTGTAGGGGGTTGTGCACAGGGTGGTGTTTCAGGGTTTAGGGCAGTGCAGTGGTGTTCAGGCAGTGTAGTGGGTCGTGCTGGGGCTGGTGTTTCAGGGTTTAGGGCAGTGCGGTGGTGTTCGGGCAGTGTAGGGGGTCGTGCTGGGGCTGGTGTTTCAGGGTTTAGGGCAGTGCAGTTGTGTTCAGGCAGTGTAGGGGGTCGTGCTGGGGCTGGTGTTTCATGGTTTAGGGCAGTGCAGTGGTGTTCGGGCAGTGTAGGGGGTCGTGCTGGGGCTGGTGTTTCAGGGTTTAGGGCAGTGCAGTGGTGTTCGGGCAGTGTAGGTGGTCGTGCTGGGGCTGGTGTTTCAGGGTTTAGGGCAGTGCAGTGGTGTTCGGGCATTGTAGGGGGTCGTGCTGGGGCTGGTGTTTCAGGGTTTAGGGCAGTGCAGTGGTGCTCAGGCAGTGTAGGGGGTCGTGCTGGGGTGGTGTTTCTGGGTTTAGGGTAGTGCAGTGGTGTTCGGGCAGTGTAGGGGGTCATGCTGGGGCTGGTGTTTCAGGGTTTAGGGCAGTGCAGTGGTGCTCGGGCAGTGTAGGGGGTCGTGCTGGGGGTGGTGTTTCAGGGTTTAGGGCAGTGGTGTTCGGGCAGTGTAGGGGGTCTTGCTGGGGGTGATGTTTCAGGGTTTAGGGCAGTGCAGTGGTGTTCGGGCAGTGTAGGGGGTCGTGCTGGGGGTGGTGTTTCAGGGTTTAGGGCACTGCAGTGGTGTTCGAACAGTGTAGGGGGTCGTGCAGGGGCTGGTGTTTCAAGGTTTAGGGCAGTGCAGTGGTGTTCGGGCAGTGTAGGGGGTTGTGCTGGGGGTAGTGTTTTAGGGTTTAGGGTAGTGCATTGGTGCTTGTGTAGTGTAGGGGGTCGTGCTGGGGGTAGTGTTTTAGGGTTTAGGGTAGTGCAGTGGTGTTTGTGCAGTGTAGGGGGTCATGTTTTAGGTTAGTGCAGTGGTGTTTGGGTAGTGTAGGGGGTCGTGCTGGGGGTATTGTTTTAGGATTTAGGTTAGTGCAGTGGTGTTTGGTTAGTGTAGGGGATCGTGCTGGGGGTAGTGTTTTAGGGTTTAGGGTAGTGCAGTGGTGTTTGTGTAGTGTAGGGGGTCGTGCTGGGGGTAGTGTTTTAGGGTTTAGGGTAGTGCAGTGGTGCTTGTGTAGTGTAGGGGGTTGTGCTGGGGGTAGTGTTTTAGGGTTTAGGGTAGTGCAGTGGTGTTTGTGTAGTGTAGTGGGTCATGTTTTAGGGTAGTGCAGTGATGTTTGGGTAATGTAGGGGGTCGTGCTGGGGGTAGTGTTTTAGGATTTAGGTTAGTGCAGTGGTGTTTGGGTAGTGTAGGGGGTCGTGCTGGGGGTAGTGTTTTAGGGTTTAGGGTAGTGCAGTGGTGTTTGTGTAGTTTAGGGGGTCATGCTGGGGGTAGTGTTTTAGTGTTTAGGATAGTGCAGTGGTGCTTGTGTAGTGTAGGGGGTCGTGCTGGGGGTAGTGTTTTAGCGTTTAGGGTAGTGCAGTGGTGTTTTTGTAGTGTAGGGGGTCATGTTTTAAGATGCAACACTCCAATACCTGACCAGTCTGCACTACATAAAACTGCAAAAAAACTAAAAATAAAAAGTGTTTTGCACATTTTTGTCATTGGGCTATATGTGGGCGACATCTGGGTAATATTTGTGCTACATTTGGGCTCTTTTTTCTCTGGTGGCCATCTTGGAAGACCTTTGTTATGAAGTTTCCTAATTTCCTCATTTACTGCAGTCTCCTCAGTAGGAAATGCTTTCAGTTTTTACTTTGATTCCATCAAGAAGGCATTCAGATGTGTCTCACATTTGCCATAAATTCAGATTGTTATCACTCTAGTTGCTCATTAGATCACTGTAGTAAAGCTACTGCTCACTAGGGAGTTAACTGGAAGTCTGCTGCTGGTATTGAAAGTGATTGTTTCAGTCTGCATGTCAGAATTTTCTAATGAAGTAGAAGAGGATTTGAGATCTCACTTAAAACATGCCCTCATTTTTCTTTCTGCAGCACTAACCATAATTTCTATTTCAAAAAGAACCCCCTCATTTTGTTCCTTTTTAAATTAAATGTTTTAAGTATTAACGGTTTATTCCAATCAAGATGGCTTCAGGTGTGCCATACTTTTGTCATAAGTAAGGCTGTTAGCACTCTAGTTGTTCTTTAGAACTCTCTGGGAAGCTGCTGTAGAACACAAAGGCATCAACTGGCAGGCTGCTCCTGTTGAAATATAACAGGAAGATATTTGAGATCACACTTGAAACATGTCCTAATTTTTCTTTCTACAGCACTACCCATAATTTCTATGACAAAATGAACCCCATCATTTTGTTCCTTTTTAAATTAAATGTTTTAAGTGTTACCAGTTTATTCCAATCAAGATGGCTTCAGGTGTGCCATACTTTTGTCATAAGTAAGGCTGTTAGCACTCTAGTTGTTCTTTAGAACACTCTGGGAAGCTGCAGTAGAACACAAAGGCATCAACTGACAGGCTGCTCCTGTTGAAATATAACAGGAAGATATTTGAGATCTCACTTGAAACATGTCCTAATTTTTCTTTCTATAGCACTAACCATAATTTCTATGACAAAATGAACCCCATCATTTTGTTCCTTTTTAAATTAAATGTTTTAAGTGTTACCAGTTTATTCCAATCAAGATGGCTTCAGGTGTGCCATACTTTTGTCATAAGTAAGGCTGTTAGCACTCTAGTTGTTCTTTAGAACACTCTGGGAAGCTGCAGTAGAACACAAAGGCATCAACTGGCAGGCTGCTCCTGTTGAAATATAACAGGAAGATATTTGAGATCACACTTGAAATCCTAATTTTTCTTTCTACAGCACTAACCATAATTTCTATGACAAAATGAACCCCATCATTTTGTTCCTTTTTAAATTAAATGTTTTAAGTGTTACCAGTTTATTCCAATCAAGATGGCTTCAGGTGTGCCATACTTTTGTCATAAGTAAGGCTGTTAGCACTCTAGTTGTTCTTTAGAACACTCTGGGAAGCTGCAGTAGAACACAAAGGAATCAACTGACAGTCTCTGCCATTGTTGGATGTACATGTTTTACTGAGAATGTCAGACTTCATTCTCACATGACTGAGAAAGATAATGTGAATTTACAGAAAATATGCTCTCATTTTACCTTCTGGAGCACCTTCCAAAACTCTATGGGACAAGCATGTGAAAATAGTTTTCTCTCAAACATGATTCATGATATCCCAGCAGAAGGTTTTTCACAGGGTAAAATCACCTTAGAACACACCACAATTCCTGAAATTAGTATGGTACCATCAACAAATGAATTCTAATGTAACTAGAGTCTGTTATCACCCTTTATAGTTCTCCTTTTGGTAACCCTCAAAATCTTTGATTCACTACAATGCATTTCAATGGAGTACTATCATTTATATTGGTCCCAAGATGGCTGCCAGCAATTCCAGGATGAAGTGCTGACAGCCAATCAGATCTCACGATGACATGTGTGGTTAGGCTCCGCCCAGATATATCTATCTTTTTACTTTTGATTTTCTCAGCAACTACTGAACGGATTTACACCATTTAACAAAAGGGTTCTTTCTGAACCAAGAACTACCTCTTTGCCAAATTTGGTGTAATTCCGTTCAGCAGTTCAGGCTGTAGCCGTGTCTAAAGTTTCCTATGGAAAATTGCATGGGGAAAACGCGTTTTGGGACCCCCTTTTTCTCGGCCCCCGCTTGACGAATCCCCCGAGACTTTCAGGGTAGGAGCGGACCGGAGCGCCCCACAAAGTTTGAAAATTTTGCGAAGATACGTCAACCGGCAAGAGAGTTATTTCAAATAGAATGTCGCGGATTTCCTATGGATAATAGGTTGTAACTATAACTATCTACTGGCGACCGCCAGTAGATAATATATACACCGAGGAAGGCGGTAACGCCGAAACGCGTCTGTTGGCAGGGGAGAGGGTTTCTGCACTGGAATAAATCATCACGAAAGAATTCCCGTGAGTGCCGTCTTTTGTTTTGGGACCTGGATTGTCTCTACTGTATATATATATATATATATATATATATATATATATATATATTCACTGAAAAAACCATAGGTTTTAGGGACAGTTATAGTTAGTTGGACATTGCACTCGTACAAAACCCGTGAAATTCCCCTGTTATAGTTATTTCAGCTAACTATAACTCGCGCCCCGCAATGCACTGCTGATGACGTCACATATTACATCACTCATGACATGGTCAGTGACATCACTGATGACATCTCAAATGACATCACTGATGACATCACTGATGACATCATCCAGTGACTGTGTGTTTCTGTAAAGTTTAAATATGTTTAATATATATAGGGAAAGGCGTATTGAAGAATGAGTGGGTGTATAAGTGTCTGAATGGATGATTTAGTACGTGAGTGACTGACTCTACAAGTGAGTGATTAAACGTATCTTACTGAATGCATGGGTTAGTGACTAAACTGTGTGAATGTCTGTATCCGTCTGTTTGTTGGTGTGTAAGTGGATGCATGGATTTGCGAATAGCTACATGAGTGTCTATATGGGTTATTGATTGGTTCTCTGAGTATCTGTATGGCTGCCTGAGTGTTTGTGTGGGTGGGGTGTGTGTGACTCTATACATAGATGTGTGAGTGGGTGATTCACTGGGTGCATGATTTCAAGAGTGCATCTGTGATGGACTGCTTGGGTGGGTGAGTGTGTGTATGGGTGTGTTAGTGAGTGAATGTATATCTCAGTGGTACATGTGCGAGTAACTACATATGTAAAAGGCAGTATATATGTGTGTTAGAGTATTTAAATGGCTATAAGTGAGAGTGTGTTATTGTGAGAGTGGCTGTATGGATGCGTGTGTGCTTGTATCAGTTATTGTATAAGAGCATAAGAATGTGCTAGTATTTGTATGAGTAAGTGAGCTGGTGTGTGCATAACTGTATAGGTGAGTAAATGGGTGTGTGATTAATTTTTTGCATGACTGACTAGGTGTGTGAGTACCTCTATGGATGAGTGGCGGTGTGTGAGTGTTTATATAGGTGTATGAGTGCATATGATAGTCCTGTACTGAGTGACTGTAAGTATGAGTGACTGTACAGGTGAGTGAGTGGATGTGTGTGTAGACCTAAGAATCAGTGAGTGGGTATGTAGTTTTTGGTGTTGGAGTGTCTATGGTTTTGAGAATTGCAGTCTGTAATTTAGAGTGGGTGTATCAAAAGTTATATTAGGGTGTGAGAAGATGCATGAAATTATCACATGGATGATGTCATCAGTGATGTCATTTGAGATGTCATCAGTGATGTCATCAGTGATGTCACTGACCATGTCATGAGTGATGTAATATGTGACGTCATCAGCAGTGCATTGCGGGGGCACGAGTTATAGTTAGCTGAAATAACTATAACAGGGGAATTTCACGGGTTTTGTACGAGTGCAATGTCCAACTAACTATAACTGTCCCTAAAACCTATGGTTTTTTCAGTGAATTTCAAAGGTTTTTTAAATGCTAATTTCTAACTATAACGTGTCTGAAACCTATGGTTTTTTCAGTGAATTTCAAAGGTTTTTTAAATGCTAATTTCTAACTATAACGTGCTTGAAACCTATGGTTTTTTCAGTGAATTTCAAAGGTTTTTTAAATGCTAATTTCTAACTATAACGTGCCTGAAACCTATGATTTTTAAGTGAATTTCAAAGGTTTTTTAAATGCTAGTTTCTAACTATGCCTACAGAGGTAGGACATGTGAAGAAAGAAGAAAAAACGCACAGAAAGAAGCAAAAGATGTGCAGAAAGAACCAACAGAGGAGCAGAAAGAGGCCTTGTTGAAAAATCATCCTGTGCCCACAACTTTTTCAGACGGGTACTGGTGGTAACTGACTCTGACTAACCAGAGCCAGTGCGCGTTTGCACAGTGGTGAAGGGAGGGGGGGCCTGAGGTGACATGTGTGCAAACGCGCCCCGTGGCGCGTTTTAAGTTGCGGGATTACGTCCCCTTGAATCCTGAGGGTCCCTGGGGCCCAACTAGCTCCCCAGGTACCTACAGTTAGGACCACAGAGCTGAGTTGCAGAGAGGCGTTCCGAGGCCACGCACCTTTTTTCACCTCTCTGCAACGCAACTCTGTTGTGCTTACTGAAGGTACCTGGTGGGCTAGTTGGCCCCCAGGATTCAAAGGGAATTAACTCCCCAACTTAAATTGCACCACAGGGCGTGTTTGCGCACATGTCACCTGAGGCCCGGCCCCCTCCCTTCACCACTGTGCAAACGCGCCCCGTGGCGCGTTTTAAGTTGGGGGATTAGGTCACCTTGAATCCTGAGAGTCCCTGGGGCCCAACTAGCCCACCAGGTACTTCCAGTAAGCACCACAGGCCTGCGTTGCAACGCCTGTAACAAATTGTGCAGTTGTGTTTAGGAAGTGAAGAGGGTCGTGCTGGGGGTAGTGTTTTAGGGTTTAGGGTAGTGCAGTGGTGTTTGTGTAGTGTAGGGGGTCATGCTGGGGGTAGATTTAGGGTTTAGGGTAGTGCAGTGGTGTTTGGGTAGTGTAGGGAGTCGTGCTGGGGGAGGGTTTTAGGGTTTAGGGTAGTACAGTGGTGTTTGGGTAGTGTAGGGGGTCGTGCTGGGGCTAGTGTTTTAGGGTTTTAGGGTTTAGGGTAGTGCAGTGGTGTTTGGGTAGTGTAGGGGATACTGCTGGGGGTAGTGTTTTAGGGTTTAGGGTTTAGGGTAGTGCAATGGTGTTTGGGTAGTGTAGGGGGTACTGCTGGGGGTAGTGTTTTAGGGTTTAGGGTAGTGCAGTGGTGTTTGGGTAGCGTAGGGGGTACTGCTGGGGGTAGTGTTTTATGGTTTAGGGTAGTGCAGTGGTGTTTGGGTAGTGTAGGGGTTCGTGCTGGGGGTAGTTTTTTAGGGTTTAGGGTAGTGCAGTGGTGTTTGTGTAGTGTAGGAGGTCGTGTTTTAGGGTTTAGGGTAGTGCAGTGGTCTTTGGGTAGTGTAGGGAGTCGTGCGGGGGGTTTTGTTTTAGAGTTTAGGGTAGTGCAGTGGTCTTTGGGTAGTGTAGGGGGTTGTGCGGGGGGTAGTGTTTTAGGGATTAGGGTAGTGCATTGGTATTTGGGTAGTGTAGGGGGTCATGCGGGGGTAGTGTTTTAGGGTTTAGGGCAGTGCAGTGGTGTTTAGGTAGTGTAGGGGGTCGTGCTGGGGGAGTGTTTTAGGGTTTAGGGCAGTGCAGTGGTGTTCGGGTAGTGTAGGGGGTCGTGCTGGGGGAGTGTTTTAGGGTGTAGGGCAGTGCAGTCGTGTTCGGGTAGTGTAGGGGGTCGTGCTGGGGGAGTATTTTAGGGTTTAGGGTAGTGCAGTGGTGTTCGGGTAGTGTAGGGGGTCATGCTGGGGGTAGTGTTCTAGGGTTTAGGGCAGTGCAGTGGTGTTCGGGCAGTGTAGGGGGTCGTGTTGGGGGTGGTGTTTTAGGGTTTAGGGCAGTGCAGTGGTGTTCGGGCAGTGTAGGGGGTCATGCTGGGGGTGGTGTTTCAGGGTTTAGGGCAGTGCAGTGGTGTTCGGGCAGTGTAGGGGGTCGTGCAGGGGGTGGTGTTTCAGGGTTTAGGGCAGTGCAGTGGTGTTCGGGCAGTGTAGGGGGTCGTGCAGGGGTGGTGTTTCAGGGTTTGGGGCAGTGCAGTGGTGTTCGAGCAGTAAAGGGGGTCATGCTGGGGGTGGTGTTTCAGTGTTTAGGGCAGTGCAGTGGTGTTCGGGCAGTGTAGGGGGCGGTGCAGGGGGTGGTGTTTCAGGGTTTAGGGCAGTGCAGTGGTGTTCGGGCAGTGTAGGGGGCGGTGCAGGGGGTGGTGTTTCAGGGTTTAGGGCAGTGCAGTGGTGTTTGGGCAGTGTAGGGGGTCGTGCAGGGGGTGGTGTTTCAGGGTTTAGGGCAGTGCAGTGGTGTTCGGGCAGTGTAGGGGGCGGTGCAGGGGGTGGTGTTTCAGGGTTTAGGGCAGTACAGTGGTGTTCGGGCATTGTAGGGGGTGGTGCTGGGGCTGGTGTTTCAGGGTTTAGGGCAGTGCAGTGGTGTTCGGGCAGTGTAGGGGGTGGTGCTGGGGCTGGTGTTTCAGGGTTTAGGGCAGTGCAGTGGTGTTCGGGCAGTGTAGGGGGTCGTGCTGGGGCTGGTGTTTCAGGGTTTAGGGCAGTGCAGTCGTGTTCGGGCAGTGGAGGGGGTCCTGCTGGAGCTGGTGTTTCAGGGTTTAGGGCAGTGCAGTGGTGTTCGGGCAGTGTAGGGGGTCTTGCTGGGGCTGGTGTTTCAGAGTCTAGGGCAATGCAGTGGTGTTCGGGCAGTGTAGGGGTCTTGCTGAGGCTGGTGTTTCAGGGTTTAGGGCAGTGCAGTGGTGTTCGGGCAGTGTAGGGGGTCGTGCTGGGGGTGGTGTTTCAGGGTTTAGGGCAGTGCAGTGGTGTTCGGGCAGTGTAGGGGGTCGTGCTGGGGCTAGTGTTTCAGGGTTTAGGGCAGAGCAATGGTGCTCAGGCAGTGTAGGGGGTTGTGCTGGGGGTGATGTTTCAGGGTTTAGGGCAGTGCAGTGGTGTTAGGGCAGTGTAGGGGGTCGTGCTGGGGGTGGTGTTTCAGGGTTTAGGGCAGTGCAGTGGTGTTCCGGCAGTGTAGGGGGTCGTGCAGGGGGTGGTGTTTCAGGGTTTAGTGCAGTGGTGTTCGGGCAGTGTAGGGGGTCGCGCTGGGGTGGTGTTTCAGGGTTTAGGGCACTGCAGTGGTGTTCGGGCAGTGTAGGGTGTCGTGCTGAGGGGTGGTGTTTAAGGGTTTAGGGCAGTGCAGTAGTGTTTGGGCATTGTAGGGGGTCGTGCAGGGGGTGGTGTTTGAGGGTTTAGGGCAGTGCAGTGGTGTTTGGCCAGCGTAGGTAGTCTTGCTGGGGGTGGTGTTTCAGGGTTTAGGGCAGTGCAGTAGTTTTCGGGCAGTGTAGGCGGTCGTGCTGGGGCTGGTGTTTCAGGGTTTAGGGCAGTGCAGTGGTGTTCGGGCAGTGTACGGGGTTGTGCTGGGGCTGGTGTTTCAGGGTTTAGGGCAGTGCAGTGGTGTGCGGGCAGTGTACGGGGTTGTGCTGGGGCTGGTGTTTCAGGGTTTAGGGCAGTGCAGTGGTGTTCGGGCAGTGAAGGGGGTCGTGCTGGGGGTGGTGTTTCAGGGTTTAGGGCAGTGCAGTGGTGTTCGGGCAGTGTAGGGGGTCGTGCTGGGGCTGGTGTTTCAGGGATTAGGGCAGTGCAGTGGTGTTCGGGTTGCGTAGGGGTCTAGCTGGGGGTGGTGTTTCAGGGTTTAGGGCAGTGCAGTGGTGTTCGGGTAGTATAGGGGGTCTTGCTGGGGGTGGTGTTTCAGGGTTTAGGGCAGTGGTGTTCGGGCAGTGTAGGGGGTCTTGCTGGGGGTGATGTTTCAGGGTTTAGGGCAGTGCAGTGGTGTTCGGGCAGTGTAGGGGTCTTGCTGGGGGTAGTGTTACAGGGTTTAGGGCGGTGCAGTGGTGTTCGTGCAGTGTAGGGGGTCGTGCTGGGGGTGGTGTTTCAGGGTTTAGGGCAGTGCAGTAGTGTTCGGGCAGTGTAGGGGGTCGTGCAGGGGGTGGTGTTTCAGGGTTTAGGGCAGTGCAGTGGTGTTCTGGCAGTGTAGGGGGTCAAGCTGGGGGTGGGGTTTCAGGGTTTAGGGCAGTACAGTGGTGTTCGGGCAGTGTAGGGGGTCGTGCCGGGGGTGGGGTTTCAGGGTTTAGGGCAGTGCAGTGGTGTTCGGGCAGTGTAGGGGGTCGTGCTGGGGCTGGTGTTTCAGGGTTTAGGGCAGCGCAGTGGTGTTCGAGCAGTGTAGGGGGTCTTGCTGGGGGTGGTGTTTCAGGGTTTAGGGCAGTGGTGTTCGGGCAGTGTAGGGGGTCTTGCTGGGGGTGATGTTTCAGGGTTTAGGGCAGTGCAGTGGTGTTCGGGCAGTGTAGGGGGTCTTGCTGGGGGTAGTGTTTCAGGGTTTAGGGCAGTGCAGTGGTGTTCGTGCAGTATAGGGGGTCGTGCTGGGGATGGTGTTTCTGGGTTTAGGGCAGTGCAGTAGTGTTCGAGCAGTGTAGGGGGTTGAGCAGGGGGTGGTGTTTCAGGGTTTAGGGCAGTGCAGTGGTGTTCGGGCAGTGTAGGGGGTCACGCTGGGGGTGGTGTTTCAGGGTTTAGGGCAGTGCAGTGGTGTTCGGGCAGTGTAGGGTGTTGTGCTGGGGCTGGTGTTTCAGGGTTCAGGGCAGTGCAGTGGTGTTCAGGCAGTGTAGGGGGTCGTGCTGAGGCTGGTGTTTCACGGTTTAGGGCAGGGCAGTGGTGTTCGGGCAGTGTAGGGGGTCGTGCTGGGGCTGGTGTTTCAGGGTTTAGGGCAGTGCAGTGGTGTTCGGGCAGTGTAGGCGGTCGTGCTGGGGCTGGTGTTTCAGGGTTTAGGGCAGTGCAGTGGTGTTCGGGCAGTGTAGGGGGTCGTGCTGGGGCTGGTGTTTCAGGGTTTAGGGCACTGCAGTGGTGCTTGGGCAGTGTAGGGGGTCGTGCTGGGGGTGATGTTTCAGGGTTTAGGGTAGTGCAGTGGTGTTCGGGCAGTGTAGGGGGTCGTGCAGGGGCTGGTGTTTCAAGGTTTAGGGCAGTGCAGTGGTGTTCGGGCAGTGTAGGGGGTTGTGCTGGGGCTGGTGTTTCAGGGTTTTGGGCAGTGCAGTGGTGTTCGGGCAGTGTAGGGGGTCGTGCTGGGGCTAGTGTTTCAGGGTTTAGGGCAGAGCAATGGTGCTCAGGCAGTGTAGGGGGTTGTGCTGGGGGTGATGTTTCAGGGTTTAGGGCAGTGCAGTGGTGCTAGGGCAGTGTAGGGGGTCGTGCTGGGGGTGGTGTTTCAGGGTTTAGGGCAGTGCAGTGGTGTTCCGGCAGTGTAGGGGGTCGTGCAGGGGGTGGTGTTTCAGGGTTTAGTGCAGTGGTGTTCGGGCAGTGTAGGGGGTCGCGCTGGGGTGGTGTTTCAGGGTTTAGGGCACTGCAGTGGTGTTCGGGCAGTGTAGGGTGTCGTGCTGAGGGGTGGTGTTTAAGGGTTTAGGGCAGTGCAGTAGTGTTTGGGCATTGTAGGGGGTCGTGCAGGGGGTGGTGTTTGAGGGTTTAGGGCAGTGCAGTGGTGTTTGGCCAGCGTAGGTAGTCTTGCTGGGGGTGGTGTTTCAGGGTTTAGGGCAGTGCAGTAGTTTTCGGGCAGTGTAGGCGGTCGTGCTGGGGCTGGTGTTTCAGGGTTTAGGGCAGTGCAGTGGTGTTCGGGCAGTGTACGGGGTTGTGCTGGGGCTGGTGTTTCAGGGTTTAGGGCAGTGCAGTGGTGTGCGGGCAGTGTACGGGGTTGTGCTGGGGCTGGTGTTTCAGGGTTTAGGGCAGTGCAGTGGTGTTCGGGCAGTGAAGGGGGTCGTGCTGGGGGTGGTGTTTCAGGGTTTAGGGCAGTGCAGTGGTGTTCGGGCAGTGTAGGGGGTCGTGCTGGGGCTGGTGTTTCAGGGTTTAGGGCAGTGCAGTGGTGTTCGGGTTGCGTAGGGGTCTAGCTGGGGGTGGTGTTTCAGGGTTTAGGGCAGTGCAGTGGTGTTCGGGTAGTATAGGGGGTCTTGCTGGGGGTGGTGTTTCAGGGTTTAGGGCAGTGGTGTTCGGGCAGTGTAGGGGGTCTTGCTGGGGGTGATGTTTCAGGGTTTAGGGCAGTGCAGTGGTGTTCGGGCAGTGTAGGGGGTCTTGCTGGGGGTAGTGTTACAGGGTTTAGGGCGGTGCAGTGGTGTTCGTGCAGTGTAGGGGGTCGTGCTGGGGGTGGTGTTTCAGGGTTTAGGGCAGTGCAGTAGTGTTCGGGCAGTGTAGGGGGTCGTGCAGGGGGTGGTGTTTCAGGGTTTAGGGCAGTGCAGTGGTGTTCTGGCAGTGTAGGGGGTCAAGCTGGGGGTGGGGTTTCAGGGTTTAGGACAGTACAGTGGTGTTCGGGCAGTGTAGGGGGTCGTGCCGGGGGTGGGGTTTCAGGGTTTAGGGCAGTGCAGTGGTGTTCGGGCAGTGTAGGGGGTCGTGCTGGGGCTGGTGTTTCAGGGTTTAGGGCAGCGCAGTGGTGTTCGAGCAGTGTAGGGGGTCTTGCTGGGGGTGGTGTTTCAGGGTTTAGGGCAGTGGTGTTCGGGCAGTGTAGGGGGTCTTGCTGGGGGTGATGTTTCAGGGTTTAGGGCAGTGCAGTGGTGTTCGTGCAGTGTAGGGGGTCTTGCTGGGTGTAGTGTTTCAGGGTTTAGGGCAGTGCAGTGGTGTTCGTGCAGTATAGGGGGTCGTGCTGGGGATGGTGTTTCTGGGTTTAGGGCAGTGCAGTAGTGTTCGAGCAGTGTAGGGGGTTGTGCAGGGGTGGTGTTTCAGGGTTTAGGGCAGTGCAGTGGTGTTCGGGCAGTGTAGGGGGTCGCGCTGGGGGTGGTGTTTCAGGGTTTAGGGCAGTGCAGTGGTGTTCGGGCAGTGTAGGGGGTCGTGCTGAGGCTGGTGTTTCACGGTTTAGGGCAGGGCAGTGGTGTTCGGGCAGTGTAGGGGGTCGTGCTGGGGCTGGTGTTTCAGGGTTTAGGGCAGTGCAGTGGTGTTCGGGCAGTGTAGGCGGTCGTGCTGGGGCTGGTGTTTCAGGGTTTAGGGCAGTGCAGTGGTGTTCGGGCAGTGTAGGGGGTCGTGCTGGGGCTGGTGTTTCAGGGTTTAGGGCACTGCAGTGGTGCTTGGGCAGTGTAGGGGGTCGTGCTGGGGGTGATGTTTCAGGGTTTAGGGTAGTGCAGTGGTGTTCGGGCAGTGTAGGGGGTCGTGCAGGGGCTGGTGTTTCAAGGTTTAGGGCAGTGCAGTGGTGTTCGGGCAGTGTAGGGGGTTGTGCTGGGGCTGGTGTTTCAGGGTTTTGGGCAGAGCAGTGGTGTTCGGGCAGTGTAGGGGGTCATGCTGGGGGTAGTGTTTCAGGGTTTAGGGCAGTGCAGTAGTGTTCGGGCAGTGTAGGGGTCGTGCAGGGGGTGGTGTTTCAGGGTTTAGGGCAGTGCAGTGGTGTTCTGGCAGTGTAGGGGGTCAAGCTGGGGGTGGGGTTTCAGGGTTTAGGGCAGTACAGTGGTGTTCGGGCAGTGTAGGGGGTCGTGCCGGGGGTGGGGTTTCAGGGTTTAGGGCAGTGCAGTGGTGTTCGGGCAGTGTAGGGGGTCGTGCTGGGGCTGGTGTTTCAGGGTTTAGGGCAGCGCAGTGGTGTTCGAGCAGTGTAGGGGGTCTTGCTGGGGTGGTGTTTCAGGGTTTAGGGCAGTGGTGTTCGGGCAGTGTAGGGGGTCTTGCTGGGGGTGATGTTTCAGGGTTTAGGGCAGTGCAGTGGTGTTCGGGCAGTGTAGGGGGTCTTGCTGGGGGTAGTGTTTCAGGGTTTAGGGCAGTGCAGTGGTGTTCGTGGCAGTATAGGGGGTCGTGCTGGGGATGGTGTTTCTGGGTTTAGGGCAGTGCAGTAGTGTTCGAGCAGTGTAGGGGGTTGAGCAGGGGTGGTGTTTCAGGGTTTAGGGCAGTGCAGTGGTGTTCGGGCAGTGTAGGGGGTCACGCTGGGGGTGGTGTTTCAGGGTTTAGGGCAGTGCAGTGGTGTTCGGGCAGTGTAGGGTGTTGTGCTGGGGCTGGTGTTTCAGGGTTCAGGGCAGTGCAGTGGTGTTCAGGCAGTGTAGGGGGTCGTGCTGAGGCTGGTGTTTCACGGTTTAGGGCAGGGCAGTGGTGTTCGGGCAGTGTAGGGGGTCGTGCTGGGGCTGGTGTTTCAGGGTTTAGGGCAGTGCAGTGGTGTTCGGGCAGTGTAGGCGGTCGTGCTGGGGCTGGTGTTTCAGGGTTTAGGGCAGTGCAGTGGTGTTCGGGCAGTGTAGGGGGTCGTGCTGGGGCTGGTGTTTCAGGGTTTAGGGCACTGCAGTGGTGCTTGGGCAGTGTAGGGGGTCGTGCTGGGGGTGATGTTTCAGGGTTTAGGGTAGTGCAGTGGTGTTCGGGCAGTGTAGGGGGTCGTGCAGGGGCTGGTGTTTCAAGGTTTAGGGCAGTGCAGTGGTGTTCGGGCAGTGTAGGGGGTTGTGCTGGGGCTGGTGTTTCAGGGTTTTGGGCAGTGCAGTGGTGTTCGGGCAGTGTAGGGGGTCGTGCTGGGGCTAGTGTTTCAGGGTTTAGGGCAGAGCAATGGTGCTCAGGCAGTGTAGGGGGTTGTGCTGGGGGTGATGTTTCAGGGTTTAGGGCAGTGCAGTGGTGCTAGGGCAGTGTAGGGGGTCGTGCTGGGGGTGGTGTTTCAGGGTTTAGGGCAGTGCAGTGGTGTTCCGGCAGTGTAGGGGGTCGTGCAGGGGGTGGTGTTTCAGGGTTTAGTGCAGTGGTGTTCGGGCAGTGTAGGGGGTCGCGCTGGGGTGGTGTTTCAGGGTTTAGGGCACTGCAGTGGTGTTCGGGCAGTGTAGGGTGTCGTGCTGAGGGGTGGTGTTTAAGGGTTTAGGGCAGTGCAGTAGTGTTTGGGCATTGTAGGGGGTCGTGCAGGGGGTGGTGTTTGAGGGTTTAGGGCAGTGCAGTGGTGTTTGGCCAGCGTAGGTAGTCTTGCTGGGGGTGGTGTTTCAGGGTTTAGGGCAGTGCAGTAGTTTTCGGGCAGTGTAGGCGGTCGTGCTGGGGCTGGTGTTTCAGGGTTTAGGGCAGTGCAGTGGTGTTCGGGCAGTGTACGGGGTTGTGCTGGGGCTGGTGTTTCAGGGTTTAGGGCAGTGCAGTGGTGTGCGGGCAGTGTACGGGGTTGTGCTGGGGCTGGTGTTTCAGGGTTTAGGGCAGTGCAGTGGTGTTCGGGCAGTGAAGGGGGTCGTGCTGGGGGTGGTGTTTCAGGGTTTAGGGCAGTGCAGTGGTGTTCGGGCAGTGTAGGGGGTCGTGCTGGGGCTGGTGTTTCAGGGTTTAGGGCAGTGCAGTGGTGTTCGGGTTGCGTAGGGGTCTAGCTGGGGGTGGTGTTTCAGGGTTTAGGGCAGTGCAGTGGTGTTCGGGTAGTATAGGGGGTCTTGCTGGGGGTGGTGTTTCAGGGTTTAGGGCAGTGGTGTTCGGGCAGTGTAGGGGGTCTTGCTGGGGGTGATGTTTCAGGGTTTAGGGCAGTGCAGTGGTGTTCGGGCAGTGTAGGGGGTCTTGCTGGGGGTAGTGTTACAGGGTTTAGGGCGGTGCAGTGGTGTTCGTGCAGTGTAGGGGGTCGTGCTGGGGGTGGTGTTTCAGGGTTTAGGGCAGTGCAGTAGTGTTCGGGCAGTGTAGGGGGTCGTGCAGGGGGTGGTGTTTCAGGGTTTAGGGCAGTGCAGTGGTGTTCTGGCAGTGTAGGGGGTCAAGCTGGGGGTGGGGTTTCAGGGTTTAGGACAGTACAGTGGTGTTCGGGCAGTGTAGGGGGTCGTGCCGGGGGTGGGGTTTCAGGGTTTAGGGCAGTGCAGTGGTGTTCGGGCAGTGTAGGGGGTCGTGCTGGGGCTGGTGTTTCAGGGTTTAGGGCAGCGCAGTGGTGTTCGAGCAGTGTAGGGGTCTTGCTGGGGGTGGTGTTTCAGGGTTTAGGGCAGTGGTGTTCGGGCAGTGTAGGGGGTCTTGCTGGGGGTGATGTTTCAGGGTTTAGGGCAGTGCAGTGGTGTTCGGGCAGTGTAGGGGGTCTTGCTGGGTGTAGTGTTTCAGGGTTTAGGGCAGTGCAGTGGTGTTCGTGCAGTATAGGGGGTCGTGCTGGGGATGGTGTTTCTGGGTTTAGGGCAGTGCAGTAGTGTTCGAGCAGTGTAGGGGGTTGTGCAGGGGGTGGTGTTTCAGGGTTTAGGGCAGTGCAGTGGTGTTCGGGCAGTGTAGGGGGTCGCGCTGGGGGTGGTGTTTCAGGGTTTAGGGCAGTGCAGTGGTGTTCGGGCAGTGTAGGGGGTCGTGCTGAGGCTGGTGTTTCACGGTTTAGGGCAGGGCAGTGGTGTTCGGGCAGTGTAGGGGGTCGTGCTGGGGCTGGTGTTTCAGGGTTTAGGGCAGTGCAGTGGTGTTCGGGCAGTGTAGGCGGTCGTGCTGGGGCTGGTGTTTCAGGGTTTAGGGCAGTGCAGTGGTGTTCGGGCAGTGTAGGGGGTCGTGCTGGGGCTGGTGTTTCAGGGTTTAGGGCACTGCAGTGGTGCTTGGGCAGTGTAGGGGGTCGTGCTGGGGGTGATGTTTCAGGGTTTAGGGTAGTGCAGTGGTGTTCGGGCAGTGTAGGGGGTCGTGCAGGGGCTGGTGTTTCAAGGTTTAGGGCAGTGCAGTGGTGTTCGGGCAGTGTAGGGGGTTGTGCTGGGGCTGGTGTTTCAGGGTTTTGGGCAGAGCAGTGGTGTTCGGGCAGTGTAGGGGGTCATGCTGGGGGTAGTGTTTCAGGGTTTAGGGCAGTGCAGTGGTGTTCGGGCAGTGTAGGGGGTCGTGCTGGGGGTGGTGTTTCAGGGTTTAGGTCAGTGGTGTTCGGGCAGTGTAGGGGGTCTTGCTGGGGGTGATGTTTCAGGGTTTAGGGCAGTGCAGTGGTGTTCGGGCAGTGTAGGGGGTCTTGCTGGGGGTAGTGTTTCAGGGTTTAGGGCAGTGCAGTGGTGTTCGGGCAGTGTAGGGGGTCATGCTGGGGGTGGTGTTTCAGGGTTTAGGGCAGTGCAGTGGTGTTCGGGCAGTGTAGGGGGTCGTGAAGGGGGTGGTGTTTCAGGGTTTAGGGCAGTGCAGTGGTGTTCGGGCAGTGTAGGGGTCGTGCTAGGGGTGGTGTTTCAGGGTTTAGGGCAGTGCAGTGGTGTTCGGGCAGTGTACGGGGTCATGCAGGGGCTGGTGTTTCAGGGTTTAGGGCAGTGGAGTGGTGTTCGGGCAGTGTAGGGGGTCGTGCTGGGGGTAGTGTTTTAGGGTTTAGGGTAGTGCAGTGGTGCTTGTGTAGTGTAGGGGTCGTGCTGGGGGTAGTGTTTTAGGGTTTAGGGTAGTGCAGTGGTGTTTGTGTAGTGTAGGGGGTCATGTTTTAGGGTAGTGCAGTGGTGTTTGGGTAGTGTAGGGGGTCGTGCTGGGGGTAGTGTTTTAGGATTTAGGTTAGTGCAGTGGTGTTTGGGTAGTGTAGGGGGTCGTGCTGGGGTAGTGTTTTAGGGTTTACGGTAGTGCAGTGGTGTTTGTGTAGTGTAGGGGGTCGTGCTGGGGGTAGTTTTTTAGGGTTTAGGGTAGTGCAGTGGTGTTTGTGTAGTGTAGGGGGTCGTGCTGGGGGTAGTGTTTTAGGGTTTAGGGTAGTGCAGTGGTGTTTGTGTAGTGTAGGGGGTCATGTTTTAGGGTAGTGCAGTGGTGTTTGGGTAGTGTAGGGGTCGTGCTGGTGGTAGTGTTTTAGGATTTAGGTTATTGCAGTGGTGTTTGGGTAGTGTAGGGGGTCGTGCTGGGGGTAGTGTTTTAGGGTTTAGGATAGTGCAGTGGTGTTTGTGTAGTGTAGGGTGTCATGTTTTAGGGTAGTGCAGTGGTGTTTGGGTAGTGTAGGGGGTCGTGCTGGGGGTAGTGTTTTAGGATTTAGGTTAGTGCAGTGGTGTTTGGGTAGTGTAGGGGGTCGTGCTGGGGGTAGTGTTTTAGGGTTTAGGGTAGTGCAGTAGTGTTTGTGTAGTGTAGGGGGTCGTGCTGGGGGTAGTGTTTTAGGGTTTAGGGTAGTGCAGTGGTGCTTGTGTAGTGTAGGGGGTCGTGATAGGGGGTGGGGTTTTAGGGTTTAGGGTAGTGTAGTGGTGTTTGTGTAGTGTAGGGGGTCATGTTTTAGGGTAGTGCAGTGGCGTTTGGGTAGTGTAGGGGGTCGTGCTGGTGGTAGTGTTTTAGGATTTAGGTTAGTGCAGTGGTGTTTGGGTAGTGTAGGGGGTCGTGCTGGGGGTAGTGTTTTAGGGTTTAGGATAGTGCAGTGGTGCTTGTGTAGTGTAGGGGGTCGTGCTGGGGGTAGTGTTTTAGGGTTTAAGGTAGTGCAGTGGTGTTTGTGTAGTGTAGGGGGGTCATGTCTTAAGATGCAATGCTCCAATACCTGACCAGTCTGCACTACATAAAACTGCAAAAAAACTAAAAATAAAAAGTGTTTTGCACACTTTTGTCATTGGGCTATATGTGTGCTACATCTGGGTAATATTTGTGCTACATTTGGGCTCTTTTTTCACTGGTGGCCATCTTGGAAGACTTCTTTGTTATGAAGTTTCCTAATTTCCTCATTTACTGCAGTCTCCTCAGTAGGAAATGCTTTCAGTTTTTACTTTGATTCCATCAAGAAGGCATTCAGATGTGTCTCACATTTGCCATAAATTCAGAATGTTAGCACTCTAGTTGCTCATTAAATCACTGTAGTAAATACTGCTCACCAGGGAGTTAACTGGAAGTCTGCTGCTGGTATTGAAAGTGATTGTTTCAGTCTGCATGTCAGAATTTTCTAATGAAATAGAAGAGGATTTGAGATCTCACTTAAAACATGCCCTAATTTTTCTTTCTGCAGCACTAACCATAATTTCTATTTCAAAAAGAACCCCTCATTTTGTTCCTTTTTAAATTAAATGTTTTAAGTGTTACCGGTTTATTCTAATCAAGATGGCTTCAGGTGTGCCATACTTTTGTCATAAGTAAGGCTGTTAGCGCTCTAGTTGTTCTTTAGAACACTCTGGGAAGCTGCAGTAGAACACAAAAGCATCAACTGGCAGGCTGCTCCTGTTGAAATATAACAGGAAGATAATTGAGATCACACTTGAAATATGTCCTAATTTTTCTTTCTACAGCACTAACCATAATTTCTATGACAAAATGAACCCCATCATTTTGTTCCTTTTTAAATTAAATGTTTTAAGTGTTACCAGTTTATTCCAATCAAGATGGCTTCAGGTGTGCCATACTTTTGTCATAAGTAAGGCTGTTAGCACTCTAGTTGTTCTTTAGAACACTCTGGGAAGCTGCAGTAGAACACAAAGGCATCAACTGGCAGGCTGCTCCTGTTGAAATATAACAGGAAGATATTTGAGATCACACTTGAAACATGTCCTAATTTTTCTTTCTACAGCACTAACCATAATTTCTATGACAAGATGAACCCCATCATTTTGTTCCTTTTTAAATTAAATTGTTTAAGTGTTACCAGTTTATTCCAATCAAGATGGCTTCAGGTGTGCCATACTGTTGTCATAAGTAAGACTGTTAGCGCTCTAGTTGTTCTTTAGAACACTCTGGGAAGCTGCAGTAGAACACAAAGGAATCAACTGACAGTCTCTGCCCTTGTTGGATGTACATGTTTTACTGAGAATGTCAGACTTCATTCTCACATGAGTGAGAAAGATAATGTGAATTTACAGAAAATATGCTCTCATTTTAGCTTCTGGAGCACCTTCCAAACCTCCATGGGACAAGCATGAGAAAATAGTGTTCTCTCAAACATGATTCATGATATCCCAGCAGAAGGTTTTTCACATGGTAAAATCACCTTAGAATACACCACAATTCCTAAAATTAGTATGGTACCATCAACAAATAAATTCTAATGTAACTAAAGCCTGTTATCACCCTTTATAGTTCTCCTTTTGGTGACCCTCAAAATCTTCTATTCACTACAATGCATTTCAATGAGGTACTATCATTTATATTGCTCCCAAGATGGCTGCCAGCAATTCCAGGATGAAGTGCTGACAGCCAATCAGATCTCACGATGACATGTGTGGTTAGGCTCCGCCCAGATATATATGTGACTTTACTTTTGATTTTCTCAGGAACTACTGAACGGATTTACACCATTTAAGCAAAAGGCACGACACTGAACCAAGGGCTACCTCTTTGCCAAATTTGGTGTAATTCCGTTCAGCAGTTCGGGCTGTAGCTGCGACTAAAGGTTCCTATGGAAAAATGAATGGGGAAAACACGTTTTGGGACCCCCCTTTTTTCTCGGCCCCCGCTTGACGTATCACCCCAAGACTTTCAGGATAGGAGCGGACCGGAGTGCCCCAACAAGTTGGAAACTTTCGCGAAGATTCGGCAATCGGCGCCAACGTTATTTCAAATAGAATGTCGCGGATTTCCTATGGATAATAGGTTTTAACTATAACTATCTACTGGCGACCGCCAATAGATAATATATATATATATATATATATATATATATATATATATATATATATATATATACACAAACGAAAGGTTGCCCTCTGTGGAAAGGCTGCACCCGGGGAGCTAGAACCTCCTTCGTGAGGACAGCCGTTGAGCCTGCCTCCCCCTCCAACCAAGCGCCAAACATGTTTCGGACAACAAAGTCCTTCATCACTGGCAAATGAGGGACGGACAACAGCTTGTAATGGGACAAGCCTCTTTAATTAGATAAAGTCCCGCCCCAGTGGGCGTTGAGGTCTCGCCTGGTAGGCGTGTGCAATGTTGCACGCTGGTCTATGTACTCCAGCTAATAAACAATCCAAGTGGGTGCTGCTGGACGCCCCTCATTAAAAACAATATTCACCCCAGTGGGTTTGATGAAGGTTAAAAACATGGCTCTTCCACCAGTAACAAAGTCACTCACAGTTGGGTACTCCCCGGTCCAGCCGGTTCTCCATGTGCGTAAACCCTGGATCCGCTGTATCTGCGGCGGGGCCTTTCCACGACCGAGCCGGCCGCTAAACATATACAAACAAAAGGTTTCCCTCTGTGGAAAGGCCGCACCCGGGGAGCAAGAACCTCCTTCGTGAGGACAACCGTTGAGCCAGCCTCCCCCTCCAACCAAGCGCCAAACATGTTTCGGACAACAAAGTCCTTGATCACTGGCAAATGAGGGACGGACAACAGCTTGTAATGGGACAAGCCTCTTTAATTAGATAAAGTCCCGCCCCAGTGGGCGTTGAGGTCTTGCCTGGTAGGCGTGTGCAATGTTGCACGCTGGTCTATGTAGTCCCACTAATAAACAATCCAAGTGGGTGCTGCTGGACGCCCCTCATTAAAAACAATGTTCACCCCAGTGGGTTTGATGAAGGTTAAAAACATGGCTCTTCCGCCAGTAACAAAGTCACTCACAGTTGGGTACTCCCCGGTCCAGCCGGGTCTCCATGTGCGTAAACCCTGGATCCGCTGTATCTGCGGTGGGGCCTTTCCGCGACCGAGGTGGCCGCTAAACATATACAAATGAAAGGTTGCCTTCTGTGGAAAGGCCGCACCAGGGGAGCTAGAACCTCCTTCATGAGGACAGCCATTGAGCCAGCCTCCCCCTCCAACCAAGCGCCAAACATGTTTCGGACAACAAAGTCCTTGATCACTGGCAAATGAGGGACGGACAACAGCTTGTAATGGGACAAGCCTCTTTAATTAGATAAAGTCCCGCCCCAGTGGGCGTTGAGGTCTCGCCTGGTAGGCGTGTGCAATGTTGCACGCTGGTCTATGTAGTCCCGCTAATAAACAATCCAAGTGGGTGCTGCTGGACGCCATGTTTTTAACCTTCATCAAACCCACTGGGGTGAACATTGTTTTTAATGAGGGGCGTCCAGCAGCACCCACTTGGATTGTTTATTAGCAGGACTACATAGACCAGCGTGCAACATTGCACACGCCTACCAGGTGAGACCTCAACGCCCACTGGGGCGGGACTTTATCTAATTAAAGAGGCTTGTCCCATTACAAGCTGTTGTCCGTCCCTCATTTGCTAGTGATCAAGGACTTTGTTGTCCGAAACATGTTTGGCGCTTGTTTGGAGGGGGAGGCTGGCTCAACAGCTGTCCTCACGAAGGAGGTTCTAGCTCCCCAGGTGCGGCCTTTCCACAGAGGGCAACCTTTCGTATATATATATATATATATATATATATATATATATATATCCCGCACAACAAATGCTCCTGCCAGGATCCTTGGCCCGAGGCAGGTGGCGTGTAATGTCAGCGGAGCAAGCCAACAAATAATGCCACACAAAGAAGAAAAGAATGTCCGCGCTCTCAGGCAGTCCAAAAGTGGGATTTTAATAACACACAGTAACGCGTTTCGACAGACGGCGCTGTCACACAATTAGCATACAGGAAATGTTCTGATACATAGTCTCGTGATGAAATAAACAACTGACAAAAACTTCCGCTTTTTGCAACAAGCATACTGCTACTGTGGCGGCCATCTTATAGTATTACATATAGTAATGAAAATAATCATGATTAACCAAAATACAGTTTACAAAAAACAGTTAATGGTCGCAAATTGATTAACATTTGTATACAGGGCATCTATACATATCATGTAATATTGCATATGTTAATGATCCTGAGTGTGCATAGTACAATTTGCAAATACTATTAATAATCACAAATAAATATCCCTGGCATATGACATCATATCCCAGAATGTGAGGGAACAATTCCCTATATCAAAAGGTGCATGTTTTGCAGGTTATATATGTACTGCGGCCATTTTGTGGTAGTAATACTCTCGTGGCTATCGAACGGAAATTACTGGTCCTAAATAGTTCAAAGACCCGATGTGAGTAAAGTGGCCATCATGTTGTATTATAATGCATTGCGCTAAAATACATTGCGCTTAAAAATACAGTGACATGCTGATACATAATACAAATGTATTGTTTAAACCCAAAGCATTTGTAAGGAGACATAGTGCCATTATGATGATGCATAATACAAATGTATTGTTTAAACCCAGAGCAATTGTAAGGAGACATAGTGCCATAAAAATACTCTGCATGATATTCAAGCAGGTTATAAATGCTGGCAATGTAAATAGGAATACGGATTTCTTGCAATATATAGGGCGCCAAGGTGGCTCTATTGGATGGTATACTAGACTTCTTATACCAGCAATTTAAAGAAATCAACATGATGTTACCAAAATCTGAAACCATGATCACATGTACTGGTCTAGATTACATCAGGCCAACTGGGTACGCAAGACAAATAAAAACGTACACAGAGAACATCCATGCAGACCAAAGTAGAAGCAAGTGACACAGTGAAAAAATGTGAAAAAAAGCTTATCTGGATAAGAGGTGCCAGTATATGGGGAAGAAAAGGGTAGGGAACCCGTGTAAGAAGTGTCCGTCCTCTGGCTGGAGGGTCCCTTCCTTTCCTCCTGTGAAAATATAGAAAAAGAGAGAGAAACAGAATTAAAATTAAGAAAATTTATACTATGTATCTTACATGTTATTTACAAGTCTATACATACGGGTATATATACTCATGAGAAATAAGGAAACAATTATTTCATGAAAGTAAGCAATAGTTGCAGAAGGCAAAGGGTGACAGTAGAAACAGGCAATTTAGCTTTCATGTAAATGTACATTCAATTCTTTGTCTGAATTATGACCCCCCGGGTGTTTGGTCTCGAGTTCCAGGATCCATTTGGATTCCCGTTTGCGTAACATGTGGACTCTATTGCCACCCCTAGGGCCAGTGTGTACCTGTTCAATAATGAAATAGCTTAGCAGTGCACTATTTGAAAGATGGTATTCTTGGAAGTGTTGTGCAACGGGGTAATGTATGTCCCTATTGTTTATAGCACGCATATGCTCCAACACCCTCTTTTTGGCCATTAGAGTTGTGCTACCAATGTAACGTAGTCCACAGGGGCAGTCTAGGGCATATACCACAAAAGTGGTGCTGCACGTCAAGAATTGGGTAATCTGTTTTTTGTTCACTCTGCTAGGTATGTTGAATTCTTTGACCAAGCGGCTGTTGCGGCATGCCTTGCAATGACCGCAAGAGAAAAAACCTTTGAGGATATGGTCTCCTTGTGGTTGTATTTGAGTTATATCATTGTGAACCAAAATATCTCTAAGACTACGGCATTTCCTGTAGGTGATTCTAGGACGTGTATGGCTAGATTTGCCAATGATAGAATCGCTGGTCAATATTGGCCAGTGCTTGGCGAAGATCTTATGTATTTGTTGGGAATTGCGGTTTCATGTAGTAATCAGTCGTGTCTCTTGTGTTTCCATGTTGATGGTAGTGTCATTGTTGTGCTCTTTAAGTGTATCCGATCTGCTTATTTTATTAACTTTATCCAAGCCACGTTTTAGTACCCGTTTAGGGTAACCCCTGTTTGTGAACCTAGTAATCATATTCTCTTTTCGGTGTTGAATGTTTCCTCAGCACTGCAGTTTCTCCTTGCCCTCAGCAGTTCTCCATATGGAATACTCCATTTGAGATTATCTGGATGACTGCTGAGGGCATGGAGAATAGTATTGCCTGCTGTGATTTTCCTTAAAAGGCTAGTTTCCAGGGTGTCCTGTGTTGTTGTGACAAGTACATTGAGAAACTCAATCTGATGTTTACTCACGTTGGATGTAAGTTTGATGTTGTAAGTGTTCTTATTCAGCTTATCAATAAAACTAATAGCTTCGTCTTTGGTGCCCTGCCAGATAAGGAAGAGATCGTCGATGTAACGCAGCCATAATCTTACCTTGGAGAAATCTAATATCAAGGTGGCATCCTTTCTGATCTCTTCCTCCCAAAGACCCAAAAACAGGTTGGCAAAGCTCGGGGCAAAGCATGTGCCCATTGCAGTGCCAAGGATCTGTTTGTAGATAGTCCCATTAAACATGAATATGTTGTTTTTGAGACATTGGCTCATCATTTCAATCAGCATGTTGGTATGATCTAGGTATCCAATAGGTCTGTTCTTGAGGTAGTGAAAACATGCCTTTATACCTTGTTTGTGGTCTATTATAGTATAAAGGGAGTTTACATCAAGAGTGACTAACAGAAATTCCTCTTCCCACTTGATACCTTCCAATTTAGTCAAAAAATCTTTTGTATCTTGTACATGAGAGGGAAGAGATGTGACATAATCGCTCAGAAAATGTTCCACATATTTTGATACATTTTCTAACACACTACCAATAGAAGAGACAATTGGTCTCCCAGGTGGTCTGATAGGGTCTGTGTGTACTTTAGGTAAAAGATAAAGAATAGGGAGTTTAGGGAAGCCCCTTTTAAAAAAACAATATTCTTCCCAAGAGATAATGCCACTGTGTGCCCACTATTTTAGTTTGTTCCAAATCTCCAATATACTTTCATTATAGATGTTACTGTTAATTTTCAAATAAAACTTTGAGTCTTCCAATTGTCTTAGGGCTTCACTAATGTACATATCTTGACTCAAAACTACAATATTGCCACCTTTATCAGCAGGACGGATGATGACACTCTTGTCCTCTGCTAATGATTTTATTATTTCTTTTTCTTTGGTGGTGAGGTTCTGGTTGGAAGACACCTTTTTCCAACTCTGATGTTTCAATTTGAGAAGATCTTGAGTGACGATGTCATTAAAGGTGTCTATATTATCATGTGGTAAAACAGGGAAAAAGATTGAGCGAGGCTTAAATTTAGTGGAAGCAGCTTAATCTGTAGGGAAATAAATATTAATAGCTTCCATAGGGGACATGACAGGTACATCAGATGTTTGATGTAGATCGTGCATGGCAAGGAGAGTTTCGACATCGCCCACAGTCGATCCGGACAATGCATCAATAGTAGGTTGCGTGATATGTTCTGTACTTATGTTAGGTTTCTTTAGAGTATGCCATTTAGTAAGTTTAATTTTTCTGATAAACTTATATAAGTCCACACGAGTGTCTGAATAGTTGACTAATTCAGTTGGGCAAAATGTCAAGCCTAGACACAGAGTTTTCTTATCTAGGAAGGAGAGAGAGCGTTCAGACAGATTAATAATGGTTCGGTTTACCGTATCCATATCCATTATTGGTTGGCTTAGGAGCTTGCAGCTTTTCCCATGTGCTCCCTTGTTCTGTCATTTTTGGGCTTTTTGTTTCCTTCGATTTCTTCTTTGTTTGCTCCTCCCCTCCCTCTTCATCTGCCTCGTTGTCCCCGTCCTCGGCCCCGATTCATTGGCGTTGGTGTCACTCTTGGTGTTTGCCGGCCCTCTCTCAGGAGCCGGTATTTGTCCAAAAAAGTTACCGGTTTGGAGGGGATTACTCTTTCTGATGTTGAGCTAGTCGTAGTTATTGAGATATCTGTGTCTGAGTCACTAGCTTCTACAGATGAAGGTGCCGTGATCTCACTTCTCGTGGTCTGAGTTTGTATGATGTTCGGTAAGTCCTCATATAAGTGGTCGTACTTATGGCTATAAGTCAATATGTGACCACTTTCATAGTCCACGCAATCTCTGTGGAGCTTTCTTTGTTTGCGTATCTTAATGTCCTCTTCGTGTTGTTTAAGTTTGGGTTTAAGTTCTTCCTCAAATTTGTTGATGATTCCCTGTTCATTGCTGTTCAAGAATTCTTCCTCTAATGATGCGATTTCTGTCAGAATGGCCTCCCTATGTTCCCAAGCATAATTCACTAATATGCTAAGCATGGTTCTGGAGCTTTTCGCAGAGTTTTCGGCCCAATCTTCTAACATCCGTGGATTGGGAAATTCATACAATGGTGTTATATATATTCGTAGACCACGAGGCACCATATTCTTGTCTAAATAGTCTTGCAATGAAACTGCTTCCCATCATTTGGCGGTTTCTGATTTTTTCAACTTCTCGAATCGTTTCAATTTGATATTTAGAGTAGTGTCAGTTTTGATATTGGTTTGCATGGTGTCTGTTTTGCCAGGTGCGAGTGCCAGCAGAGTCTGTGCTGTTGCACGTCTTTCGTTTTCTTCTTCCATACTGAGTAATATAGATTTAGATGATAACTGGCATGCTTCAAATGGTGTGTTATTATACCACTATAGGCACTCCCCCCTCTTCATTAGTAACAGGTTCCTGCTGCCGCTGTATGTTGTCTTCCAATTGAGAGCTGTTGTATCGCTATAACCCATGGCACATGTCTTAATAAAGCAGGGTGCTGGAATATTCAGGCTGTGGTTTTGGATTTGTACTATAGTCCGTAATGTCAATACTATACATGTATTTGAAACATGGATACTTTGAAGTATAAATTGCGGATCATAAGAGACACAATCAGCCTTCCGATGGGATGGTGAATATGCACATCCACTAGTGTTCTTGGTGAAGCGATATTTTGGGCGATCCCATATTTGTGACAACTCGGGCGCCAACCAGAGACTACAGCGTGAACCGCAAGGAGTGTTGGCACGGGGACTAGACCCGCGCTGAAACAACACGAACCATAGCCCCCATCACGAAGAACAACAACACACGAGCCAAGAAATCCAGATGGTTTACTACCGAACTTTGAGAGTCCAGACGCACATGCCGCCGCCTCGAAAAGACCTGGAGGAACTCCAAATCCACAGAAGCCCACAACAACTTCAGAGCTGCCACCCACGCCCACCACCAACTCATCAGAAATACGAGAAAAACAGCAATGAAAGACAGAATCTCTACACATGCACACAACAGCAAAGAGCTCTTCAGCATCATCAAGGAGTTTTCCCAACCCACCAGCGAGTCTACAGACATCCCTCCCTCTCAAGACCTCTGCTACAAACTCAGCACCTTCTTCCACCACAAAATCAAGAACATTTACGACAACTTCGACGAAGACAGCCAACATACTGAACCCTCCCCAACCACCTGCGACACCCTGAAGCCAACGATTGACAGATGGACAGCCCTCACCACCGAAGACATGCTGAAGACGATGAAGTCAATCCACTCCGGGGCCCCCACAGACCCCTGCCCCCACCACATCTTCAACAGAGCCACCGACACCATCGCACCTATGCTTCACCACACCATCAACCGCTCCCTTGCGAACGCCTCCTTCCCCGACGACTGGAAGCTTGCCGAGATCAACCCCCTCCTGAAGAAGCCCTCAGCGGACACCACCGACCTCAAAAACTACAGACCCATCTCCCTGCTCCCGTTCCCAGTGAAAGTCATCGAGAAAGCCATCAACAGCCAACTCAACACCTTCGTCGAAGAGCACAACATCCTCAACCCCTCCCAATCCGGCTTCAGAAAAAACCACAGCACAGAAACCGCCCTCCTGGCCGCTACAGACGACATCCGCTCCCTCCTGGACAGAGGAGAGACAGTAGCCCTCATCCTCCTCGACCTCTCAGCGGCCTTCGACACAGTCTCTCACCGCACCCTAACATGCAGACTTCATGACGCAGGGATCCGGGGCAAGGCCCTCGACTGGATCCACTCCTTCCTCTCCGGAAGAACGCAGCGGGTCAGACTCCCTCCTTTCCTCTCGGACCCTACACCAACCACCTGCAGAGTCCCCCAGGGATCCTCCCTCAGCCCCATGCTGTTCAACATCCACATGGCTCCGCTCGCCCCCATCGTCAGAACACACGGACTCAACATTGTCTCATACGCAGACGACACCCAACTCATCCTCTCCCTATCCAATGAAACCAACGCAACCAAGCACAACTTTCAAGAAGGAATGGAAGCAGTCGCTAAATGGAGGAAAAGCAGCTGCCTACAACTCAACACTGACAAAACAGAAGTACTCATCATGGACCCACACCCCGATGCCTGGAACGACACCTCGTGGCCCCCCGCCCTCGGAAACCCGCCCACCCCCACGGACCACGCACGTAACCTCGGAATCATCCTGGACTCCGAACTCAAAATGGACCGCCAGATCAACTCCGTCGCATCCTCCTGCTTCCACACCCTCCGCCTCCTTCGCAAGACTTTCAAATGGATCCCCCTCGAACACAGAAAGACAGTCACTCACGCCCTCGTCACCAGCAGACTTGACTATGGCAATGCACTCTAAGCCGGATTAAACAAAAACCTCACCCGCAAGCTGCAAAACATCCAGAACACCGCTGCAAGACTGGTCCTCAACCTGCCAAGACACTGCCACATCTCCCAGCACCTGCACACACTCCGCTGGCTCCCCATTGAGGCTAGAATTACCTTCAAGATTCTCACCCACGCACACAAAGCCCTCCACAACACCAGACCTGAATACCTTAACCCCTTCGCTGCTAGGCCTTTTCCCCCCTGTGCTAAGCCTTTTTTTGGCTATTTGGGGTAGTTTGCGCTTAGGCCCCTGTAACTTTTTGACAACATAAGGTATCCACGCCAAATTTGTGTCCTTTTTTTCCAACATCATGGGGATTCTAAAGGTACCCAGGGTTTGTGGATTCCCCTGGAGGGGACCCAGAAATTAGTCAAAATACAGCTAAATTTTGTTTTTTTCGGGAAAAATGCGAAAAAAGGGCTACAGATGAAAGCGTCTGGTTTTTTCCTTGCAAATGGTATCAAAAAAGGGGTTGTGGTGCTGAAATCACCATCTTCCCAGCTTCCAGGGACAAGCAGACTTTTGTCAGAAAACCAAAACTTTTTACACAGTTTTTGCATTTTTCTGGGACAATGCCTATTTTTGCTATTTTTTGTGCTTTCAACCTCCTTCCAGTTAATGGTAGAAATGGGTATGAAAGCAATAATGGATCCTGGAAAGCTATACATTTTGGAAAAGTAGACAAAATTCTGAATTCAGCAAGGGGTCATTTGTGTAGATCCTTCAAGGTTTCTTTATAGAAACTAACAGTTAAATATAGCAAAATTGAAAATTAGTTGAAAAAACAGCCTTTTGTGTCAACGTTTTCACCTGTAACTTCTTCTAATTATGACAGCTCTTTGAAAGCAATATACTGTTACATCCGATGGACCTTACTGGTTGTGGGGATATATAGGACTTGTAGGTTCACCAAGAACCCGACGAACCCAGAGCCAAAAACTGAGCAACGACTTGCAATGGTTTTTTATTATGTACCGGGTATGTAGCAATTATTCTGGGAAAATGTATACATGGAAAAATCGGTATGAAAGACAACTATGTATTTCTGAAATGGGAACAAAATATAGAGTTTAGAAACAGTAGATATTTGCACATTTCCGAAATTGGGAATTCTCATACTAGCATGAGAATTATCGATCATTTTTCAAAATTACTTCTTTTTTACACATTGTCTTTCATTTGGAAGGCAGAAATACATCGAAAGTCAATAGGTAATAACAGTTGCTTGACAAATCTGAATTACCCTAAGTCTCCCGATAAAAATGGTACCTCACTTGTGTGGGTAGGCATAGTGCCCACGACAGGAAATGCCTCACAACGCAACGTGAACACACCACATTTTCACAATGAAAAATTACCCTTTTTTTGCAAAGCGCCTAGCTGTAGTTTTTGAACCCTAGCTCTGCCGGCACCTAAGGAAACCTAGCAAACCTATACATTTTTGAAAACTATACACCCAGGGGAATCCAGGATGGGGTGACTTGACTGCCTCTCACCAGGTTCTGTTACCCAGAATCCCTTGCAAACCTAAAAAATTGACAAAAAAAACACATTTTCCTCACATTTCTGTGGTGTAAAGTTCTGGAATCTGCGTGGATCCAAAACTTTCCACCCACACGCGTTCCCCAAAGTCTTCCAAGAAAAATGGTACCTCACTTGTGTGGGTAGTCCTAGTGCCCACGACAGGAAACGGCACAAAACGCAAAGTGGACACACCACAATTTCACCGCGAAAAATGACCCTTTTTTGGCAAGGTACCTAGCTGTAGTTTTTTAACCCTAGCTCTGCCGGCACCAAGGGAAACCTAGCAAATCTATACATTTTTTAAAACTAGACACCCAGGGTAATCCAGGATGGGGTGACTTGACTGGCTCACACCAGCTTCTGTTACCCATAATCCCTTGCAAACCTAACAAATTGTCAAAAAAAACACATTTTCCTCACATTTCTGTGGTGTAAAGTTCTGGAATCTGCGTGGATCCACAAATTTCCACCCACCCCACATTCCCCAAAGTCTTCCGAGAAAAATGGTACCTCACTTGTGTGGGTAGGCCTAGTGGCCGCGACAGGAGATGGCGCAAAACGCAACGTGGACACACCACAATTTCACAGCGAAAAATGACCCTTTTTTGGCAAAGTACCTAGCTGTAGTTTTTGAACCATAGCTCTGCCGGCACCAAGGGAAACCTAGCAAACCTATACATTTTTAAAAACTAGACACCCAGGGGAATCCAGGATGAGGTGACTTGACTGGCTCACACCAGGTTCTGTTACCCAGAATCCCTTGCAAACCTAAAACATTGTCAAAAAAACCACATTTTCCTCACATTTCTGTGGTGGAAAGTTCTGGAATCTGCGTGGATCCACAAATTTACACCCACCCCGCGTTCCCCAAAGTCTTCCGAGAAAAATGGTACCTCACTTGTGTGGGTAGGCCTAGTGGCCGCGACAGGAAACGGCGCAAAACACAACGTGGACTCACCACAATTTCACAGTGAAAAATGACCCTTTTTTGGCAAAGTACCTAGCTGTAGTTTTTGAACCCTAACTCTGCCGGCAGCTAGGGAAACCTAGCAAACCTATACATTTTTATAAACTAGACACCCAGGGAAATCCAGGATGTGGTGACTTGACTGCTTCTCACCAGGTTCTGTTACCCAGAATCCCTTGCAAACCTAAAAAATTGTCCAAAAACTGACATTTTCCTCACATTTCTGTGGTGGAAAGTTCTGGAATCTGCGTGGATCAACATATTTCCACCCACCCCGCGTTCCCCAAGGTCTTCCAAGAAAAACAATACCTCACTTGTGTGGGTAGGCCTAGTGCCCGCGACAGGAAACGGCGCAAAACGCAACGTGGACACACCACAATTTCACAGTGAAAAATGACCCTTTTTTGGCAAAGTGCCTAGCTGTAGTTTTTGAACCCTAGCTCTGCCAGCACTAAAGGAAACCTAGCAAACCTATACATTTTTAAAAACTAGACACCCAGGAGAATTCAGGATGGGGTGAATTGACTGCCTCTCACCAGGTTCTGTTACCCAGAATCAATTGCAAACCTAAACAATTGTCAAAAAAACACATTTTCCTCATATTTCTGTGGTGGAAAGTTCTGTAATCTGCATGAATCCACAAATTTCGACCCACCCCGCGTTCCCCAAAGTCTTCCGAGAACAACGGTACCTCACTTGTGTGGGTAGGCCTAGTGCCCGCGACAGGAACCGACGCAAAACGCTACGTGGACACACCACAATTTCACAGTGAAAAATGACCCTTTTTTGGCAAAGTGCCTAGCTGTAGTTTTTGAACCCTAGCTCTGCCGGCACCTAGGGAAACCTAGCAAACCTATACATTTTTGAAAACTAGACAACCAGAGGAATCCAGGATGGGGTGACTTGACTGCCTTTCACCAGGTTCTGTTACCCAGAATCCCTTGCAAACCTAAAAAATTATCCCAAAAAACACATTTTCCTCACATTTCTGTGGTGGAAAGTTCTGAAATCTGCGTGGATCCACAAATTTCCACACACCCCGCCTTCCCCACAGTCTTACGAGAAAAACAGTACCACACTTGTGTGGGTAGGCCTAGTGCCTGCGACAGGAAACGGCGCAAAACGCAACATGGACACACCACAATTTTACAGTGAAAAATGACCCTTTATTGGCAAAGTGCCTAGCTGTAGTTTTTGAACTCTAGCTCTGCCGGCACCTAGGGAACCCTAGAAAACCTATACATTTTTTAAAACTAAACACCCAGGGGAATCCAGGATGGGGTGACTTGACTGCCTCTCACCAGGTTCTGTTACCCAGAATCCCTTGCAAACCTAAAAAACTTGTCAAAAAAAACACATTTTCCTCACATTTCTGTGATGGAAAGTTCTGAAATCTGTGTGGATCCACAAATTTCCACCCACCCCGCGTTCCCCAAGATCTTCCAAGAAAAACAAAAACTCACTTGTGTGGGTAGGCCTAGTGCCCGCGACAGGAAACGGCGCAAAACGCAACGTGGACACACCACAACTTCACAGTGAAAAATGACCCTTTTTGGCAAAGTGCCTAGCTGTAGTTTTTGAACCCTAGCTCTGCCGGCACCTAGGGAAACCTAGCAAACCTATACATTTTTGAAAACTAGACACCCAGGGGAATCCAGGATGGGGTGACTTGACTGCCTCTCACCAGGTTCTGTTACCCAGAATCCCTTGCAAACCTAAAAAATTATCCAAAAAAACACATTTTCCTCACATTTCTGTGGTGGAAAGTTCTGAAATCTGCGTGGATCCACAAATTTCCATGCACCCCGCGTTTCCCAAAGTCTTCCGAGAAAAACAGTACCTCACTTGTGTGGGTAGGCCTAGTGCCCGCGACAGGAACCGACGCAAAACGCTACGTGGACACACCACAATTTCACAGTTAAAAATGACCCTTTTTTGCAAAGTGCCTAGCTGTAGTTTTTGAAGCCTAGCTCTGCCGGCACCTAGGGAAACCTAGCAAACCTATACATTTTTTAAAACTAAACACCCAGAGAAATCCAGGATGGGGTGACTTGACTGCCTCTCATCAGGTTCTGTTACCCAGAATCCCTTGCAAACCTAAAAAATTGTCAAAAAAACACATTTACCTCACATTTCTGTGGTGGAAAGTTCTGGAATCTGCGTGGATCCACAAATTTCCACCCACCCCATGTTCCCCAAAGCCTTCTGAGAAAAATGGTACCTCACTTGTGTGGGTAGGCCTAGTGCCCGCGACAGGCAAGGGCCCAAAACCTATTGAGGCGACATCAAAATTACCTATCACAAAACAACCTGGTTTTGCAAGGGGGGTCCCATGAGTTTTTGGCCCCGGGCTCGGCGGCCATCTAGGGAAACCTACCAAACCCACACATTTCTGAAAACTAGACACCCGGGGGAGTCCAGCGAGGTATGGCTTGCATGTGTCCCCCAACGTTTTCCTACCCAGAATCCCCTGCAAACCTCAAATTTAGCTGAAAAAATCCCTTCTCAAATTTCTGTGTGGGAAAGTTCTGGAATCTACGTGGATCCACAAATTTCCTCCCACCCAGCGTTCCCCCAGGTCTCCCAATAAATATGATACCTCACTCACGTGGGTGGGTCAAGTACCCGCGACAGGCAAGGGCCCAAAACCTATTGAGGCGACATCAAAATTACCTATCACAAAACAACCTGGCTTTGCAAGGGGGGTCCCATGAGTTTTTGGCCCCGGGCTCGGCGGCCATCTAGGGAAACCTACCAAACCCACACATTTCTGAAAACTAGACACCCGGGGGAGTCCAGTGAGGTATGGCTTGCGTGGGTCCCCTAAAGTTTTCCTACCCACAATACCCTGCAAACCTCAAATTTAGCTGCAAAAATCACTTTTTTCTCAAATTTCTGTGTGGGAAAGTTCTGGAATCTATGTGGATCCACAAATTTCCTCCCACCCAGTGTTCCCCCAGGTCTCCCGATAAAAATGATACCTCACTCGCGTGGGTGGATCAAGTACCCGTGACAGGCAAGGGCCCAAAACCTATTGAGGCAACATCAAAATGACCTATCACAAAATAACCTGGTTTTGCAAGGGGGGTCACCTGGGTTTTTGTCCCCGGGCTCGGCGGCCATCTTGGGAAACTACCAAACCCAAACATTAGCGTTCCCTTTTTCTCCCGAGTAAAATGATACCTCACTTGTGTGGGTGGGCCAAAGGCTTGTGACTAGGAAGAGCCCAAAACATAGGGATTTAGAGTATAGCACGAGAATTCTAAGCGCTACATGTTTTTAAAAATACGTTTTTAGCCAATTCTGCTTTGGACACCCACACAAGTGAGGTATCATTTTACTCAGGAGAACAAGGGAAACGCTGGGTGGTAGGACATTTGTGCCAGCACGGTGATTCGATGCACAAATATGTGGAAAATATGTTTTTTTCAGCTAAATTTAAGGTTTGCAGGGGATTCTGGGTAGGGAAACGTTGGGGGATCCATGCAAGCCATACCTCATTGGACTCCCCAGGGTGTCTAGTTTTCAGAAACATGTGGATTTGGTAGGTTTCCCTAGATGGCGGCGAGCCCGGGGCCAAAAAACCAGGTGCCCCCTCAAAACCAGGTAGTTTTGTTATAGGTAATTTTGAAGTCTCCATAATACGATTTGGGCCATATCCTGTTTCAGCCACTTTGCCTACCCACACAAGTGAGGTACCATTTTTATCGGGAGACCAGGGAAAATGCTGGGTGGAAGGAAATTTGTGGATCCACGGAGATTCCAGAACTTTCCCACACGGAAATTTGAGAAAAAAATGATTTTTTCAGCTAAATTTGAGGTTTGCAGGGGATTTTGGGTAGGAAAATGTTGGGGGACCCACGCAAGCCATACCTCGCTGGACTCCCCTGGGTATCTAATTTTCAGAAATGTGTGGGTTTGGAAGTTTCCCAAGATGGCCGCTGAGCCCGGGGCCAAAAACCCAGGTGACCCCCCTTGCAAATCCAGGTTGTTTTGTGATAGGTAATTTTGATGTCTCCTCAATACGTTTTGAGCCCTTGCCTGTCGCGGGTACTTGACCCACCCACATGAGTAAGGTACCATTTTTATCGGGAGACCTGGGCAAACACTAGGTGGTAGGAAATTTGTGGATCCAAGTAGATTCCAGAACTTTCCCACACAGAAATTTGAGAAAAAAGTTATTTTTTTCAGCTAAATTTGAGGTTTGCAGGGGATTCTGGGTAGGAAAACTTTAGGGGACCCACGCAAGCCATACCTCGCTGGACTCCCCCGGGTGTCTAGTTTTCAGAAATGTGTGGGTTTGGTAGGTTTCCGTAGATGGCCGCCGAGCCCAGGGCCAAAAACCCAGGTGACCGAGGCCTACCCACGCAAGTGAGGTACCATTTTTCTCAGAAGACTTTGGAGAACGCGGGGTGGGTGGAATTTTGTGGATCCACGCAGATACCAGAACTTTCCACCACAGAATTATGAGGAAAATGTGTTTTTTTGGACAAATGTTTAGGTTTGCAACGGATTCTGGGTAACAGAACCTGGTGAGAGCCAGTCAAGTCACCCCATCATGGATTCCCCTGGGTGTCTAGTTTTCAAAAATGTATAGGTTTGCTAGGTTTCCCTTGGTGCCGGCAGAGCTAGGGTTCAAAATCTACAGCTAGGCACTTTGCAAAAAAAGGGTCAGTTTTCACTGTGAAAATGTGGTGTGTCCACGTTGCGTTTTGGGCCGTTTCCTGTCGCGGGCACTAGGCCTACCCACGCAAGTGAGGTACCATTTTTCTCAGAAGACTTTGGAGAAAGCGGGATGGGTGAAATTTTGTGGATCCATGCAGATTCCAGAACTTTCCACCACAGAAATGTGAGGAAAATGTGGATTTTTTGACAAATTTTTAGGTTTGCAAGGGATTCTGGGTAACAGAACCTGGTGAGAGGCAGTCAAGTCACCCCATCCTGAATTCTCCTGGGTGTCTAATTTTCAAAAATGTATAGGTTTTCTAGGTTTCCCTATGTGCCGGCTGTGCTAGGGCTCAAAATCCACAGGTAGGCATATTGCTAAAAACCATTCCGTGCCTAGTCGGTTCTGCCGCCCTGGGGGGATATCGGGGGTGGGGTTGCTCCGATATGCCCCCAAGAGGGGCAGAAACACTGTGGCTATTTTTTGGGGGTGGGGGCATTGGTATGCCCAGAATGGGCATACCAATGCCCCCACCCCATGCATAAAAAAGCCAGCATAATCGTCGGCGTCTAGTGGGCTTTTTGCCACCCCAGGGAGGCAGATTGGGGGCTACTGCCCCCATCTTCCCCCCAGGGGGGGAGAAAGGCTGTAAATTTTGCCGGTGGGGGGTGGGGGCATTGGCATGCCCGTTTTGGGCAGCCCCCACCCTAATTAAAATGTGCCCAAAAAAATCCCTGGTGTCTAGTGTGCTTTTTGCCCCCTTGGAGGGGCAGATTGGGGGCTACTGCCCCATCTGCCCCCCAGGGGGGGCAGGAAGGCTGTAATTTTTGTGGGGGTAGGGGCATAGGCATGCCCATTTTGGGCAGCCCCCATCCTAATTTAATTTGGCAATAATAATCCCTGGCATATAGTGGGATTTTTGCCCCCCCGGGGGGGCAGAAAGGCTGTAAATTTTGCGGGGGTGGGGGCATGGACATGCCCTTTATGGGCAGCCCCCACCCTAATAATATTTGTGCAAAAAAAAATCCCTGGCGTCTAGTGGGCTTTTTGCCCCCCGGGGGGCAAAAAGACTAAATTATACCAAATTTATTTGGTGGGAGCAAAGGCCCTTGCCCAAGGGGCCGCTCCCCCCTCCCTGGTGTCTAATGGGTGGATCCCTGCTTGGGGATCGCCCCCCTGGGGCGATCCCCAAGCAGGGATCCACTGGGGAGGGGTACCATTGGAAAGGGGAGATTCTCCCCTTTCCAATGATACCTCTCCCATCTTTCTACGTGCCCGGGGGGCTGAGTTAGCCCCCTGAGCACATATAAAGTGAAACTTACGTGCGTGCTGATCGTCATTGCACACAAACCGGGGGGGGGGGCCTCGGGAGCTGGGGAAACTCTTCCCCAGCGCCCGAGGCTTTGGGGGTGAAAAGGAAATCCCTCTGGTGCCTGCACCAGAGGGATTTCCGGTGCGGTGTGCCATGACGGCCGGGAGCCGTCATGAGCGCACAGTGGGCGTGTGCTCATGACGGCTCCCGGCCGTCATGGCACACCGCAAAGGACTCCCCAAAGGACCCTACGATCAGCTCAGCTCTCCTATGCTGTGGTCCCCCGCACCAGGAAGTCCAAATCGAGAGGCCGCTCCTTCTCCTTCTTCGCAGCCAGAGCCTGGAACACCCTACCGCTCCACCTTAGACAGACGACATCACTCCCCATCTTCACGAAAAACCTCAAAACATGGCTCTTCGACAGACCTCCTCCTTCATGGACTGGAACCTGCACCTCTCCGACTCCCCAGCACCTTGAGACCCTCACGGGTGAGTAGTCACGCTCAACAAACACATGATTGATTGATTGAACCAGCCCCCTTCCCCACACACCTATGTGTGGACGCTTACCTCTGGGGCGCGCCCCCACATAGTCTTCAGCTCAGGATATGTTTGTCTCATTGCAACTGCTGATAGATGATAGCGGCCGGCCATTGGATCCTTTCAATTAATCCCGCACAACAAATGCTCCTGCCAGGATCCTTGGCCCGAGGCAGGTGGCGCGTAATGTCGGCAGAGCAATCCGACAAATAAAGCCACACAAAGAAGAAAAGAATGACCGCGCTCTCAGGCAGTCCCAAAGTGGAATTTTAATAACACACGGTAACGTGTTTCGACAGACGGCGCTGTCTTGATCACACAATTAGCATACAGGCAATGTTCTGATACATAGTCTTGTGATGAAATAAACAACGGACAAAAACTTCAGCTTTTTTGCAACAATCATACTGCTACTGTGGCGGCCATCTTATAGTATTCCATATAGTAATGAAAATAATCATGATGAACCAAAATACAGTTTACAAAAAGCAGTTAATGGTCGCAAATTGATTAACATTTGTATACAGGGCATATATACAACATGTAATATTGCATATGTTAATGATCCTGAGTGTGCAGAGTACAATTTACAAATACTATTAATAATCGCAAATAAATATCCTGGGCATATGAAATCATATCCCAGAATGTGAGGGAACAATTCCCTATATCAAAAGGTGCATGTTTTGCAGGTTATATATGTACTGCGGCCATTTTGTGGTAGTAATACTCTCGTGGCTATCGAACGGAAATTACTGGTCCAAAATAGTTCAAAGACCCGATGTGAATAAAGCGGCCATCATGTTGTATTATAATGCATTGCGCTAAAATACATTGCGCTTAAAAATACAGTGACATGCTGATACATAATACAAATGTAATAATACAAATGTATTGTTTAAACCCAAAGCTGTATAGTGAGGAACTCGACACTATGCTAAAAAGGTTTAGAGAAAGGGGATACTCTGATAAAATTCTATCACAGGCTACAATCAAAGTGGAAGATGTCAAACGTGAAGAGGTGTTGTTTAACAAGGGCAGCTCACCCCGAAAGAAAAGCCTGCCCAATGTACCGAGAATGATCACGACTTATAATGATCGATCAGGCAAGCTTAAATCTGTCTTGAGAAAACATTGGGGCCTTATACAGGCCGACCCTATTATTGGAAAGTGCATGGACAATTGCCCTACTGTAACATATAGAAGACCCAGTTCACTCAAGGACAAGTTAGTAAGGAATTACTACCAAACTGAATCCACCACCACCTGGCTGCAATCTAATAAAAGGTTTCCCAAGTGCCATGCCTGTGAGGCTTGCAAGAATAGTGTCAACTGCAAAACCAACAGGACTTTCAGTGGTGAAGAAAAAACCACTTCAAAGTTCATTACATGCACGACTGACCATGTAGTCTATGCGTTAGAGTGTCCATGTGGTCTCCGCTATATAGGGATTACCAAATTGCCTGTAAAAAAACGGATACTCGAACACCTAAGGGCTATTACAAATCTGGATTTCAATTACCCTGTAGCCAGACATTTTTATAATGTCCATGAAAGCAACAATAAATTGCTTACTTATGTAGGGTTTGACAGGGTCTACAAACATATCAGAGGTGGTGACAGAGAAAAACAACTGCGGGTTCTCGAATCCCGGTATATCATCGACCTCAATACCAGAATGCCCTTCGGTTTAAATAGAGAAGAGGAGCTAGCTACACATATAGGGATATAGTTCCCCTTAGTTCTCCCCTGCTTCCAGCTATTGCTTTTTTAGATTTCATATTTTTTAGATGTTTCTGTATCCTGATTAATATCTTTTTGCAGTAAAATAAGGGTGCAGTTTACATTACCATTTTCTTTTATTGTGTTATGTATGTTTTCCTGTTCTACGACGGGTGGACTATTTTAGATTTCAACTCTACACAGCAGGTCTATGGGCACTTGCCCCATCAGGATCCTTCTTACTGATAGGACGAGCATCATACATCAGCAATTGCAATACTGACACTGGGAATCATTCAATTCAGACGATCTCCAGTGCATTATATACATCCGCACACAGAATGTAATTGTGTTGAGTAGATACATACATACACAGAATTATTATTTACATGTATTCGTCACTTTTATTTTGTTCACGGTGTCACTTGGGTCACATCTATACCATTATCCCATACACACGTCGCCTGGATGCCTAGCATATGCTTAATTGACTTATATGATCAACACCGGACTGTATCACGTTGTCCTAACATCCAATGATATGGGCTATATTACTAAGAATGCAGCATTTATATATCATAAACTTGTACATGACAGTTTATTATCTCACATGTTGCCACATTGAATTATTGTACATTCCTTATCTGATGAGTATACTGGTGTTGAATACACGATATGCATATTTTTGGTGAATATATATTCTGGCCTTTAATTAATTGTCCAGGAATATATTGTCCATACGTTATGTTCTGGATCTACGCTCAGAAAATTTGGCCTTCGATTGGTTGTATGGATAGCCGTCATTTATTTGCATGACCTAGCCAAATGTTCCGGCATCGCTAATCGCAGACAATATAATGCAATGAGTTATGTTTAATTCATTTTGAGCTTAGTATGATACTATTTGATTAATTCATGAATTATTGCAATAATGGACATAAGGCCCTCATTTATCACGATATATGTGGGTGTGTATATATTCATTCCGAAACAATCAACGCAAAATTGGATGTTGGACAACATGTGTGTTTTTATAATTTCTACAATTCTTATAATTTGCTTCTGGACATATCGTGATGTATTTAATGATTGTTTCTCTCTTTTTCCACATTTTTCTGTACATTTGAAGTCTAACATATGATCTGACCGTGTCAAGAGCCTAGGAGTAAGGTCTTTCTTCTCTGTTCATGGAAGGCTCCTGCGAGCGCTAATATTCCGCTGTGGGAGAAACTTCTTTTCTATGCAGTTATATGCCGCATTGGCTTATCGTTATTTACAGAATTGTATAACTATTACAAGGCTCACACATGTACATTAATTCATGTTTTGTGATTACAAGTACATATTGTGTAACATAGGATTTTTCCATTTTTATGTTTACGTATGCTGCACTTAATGGCGTCCACAACGAGTGTTTGGTAACTCGACAAAGACCGTTCCGGCCAAAATGCGTTGTTCTTGCTCTAATAAATTTAGCAGTGGTTGAATTGGTGTGCCGCCTCCTTCCCAATTGGGATTCGGACCTTATTGATATATATATATTTTGCCTTAAATCAATAAACAATCTTTGGCCAAACTTGGATCGGTGTGGCTCATGCTTACATGAATCGGTAAGCTATTTGGTGGATATATATATATATATTTTCAAACGCTGCTGTACACCGTTCATCCTTCCAGGTACAAAAAGAAGGCACGGACCACGTTTCAGTGCTCAATCAGTAGTTTATTCTTTAGTCGGCCATGACGCGTTTCGGTCCTTCCTGGACCTTGATCACATGACAACGCTCATCGGCATTTTTTCCTTTTTAAAGTGACAGTGCTTGTGCAAAATTACGTAACTCGCCCAATAGACAGAGAAAACATACTAGTGTTGGCAAACCTTCTAGTTTCACGTTTGAACAATTTTCCATATTACAAATTTATACTTGTTTGGTATAGATTTTGATATTTCATTGACTACTTAAAAAATGATGATAATTTAGTGACATTGTATCCATTTGCATTTGACCATTTCATAAATACAAATAAATAAATATATATTCAGTACCTTAGCAGCAAAGTTTTTTTTCACATGGAAATATGAATCAATGATTAACCATAAACAATCATAGTTCATAAAATTGTTTTTTAAAATTGTTAAAACAATTAATATGTTAAAATGAAGTATAAAACAAAACCATTTCATGACATTTTTGCATAAATGCAATTTTGTGAAACTGGTTAAACTTGGTTTGTCATTATAGCAATGTATCTTGTCGTAGGCTTTCCCTAAAAGATATAAAATATATGTGTGAAAGTGCTAGTGCAGAAATATAACCCACTTTCTCAAAATTGGAAATATAGACCTGATAGTGACCTTTAAATAATGTAAAAAACACCTATAAATGTTCAAATAACAAATTTTCTAAAAAACCAATGTATTTATGGTTAAGGTCAGGTGGCAGCCTCTCATTATCTTGTTATAAAATGTTCATTTATATTTAATATCCTCCATTCATCCAATGTTTACAGCTACAGCTTGGTTACCGGTTTTTAAGCATCAGTTTATAAAACCAGAGTAAAAACCTTAATTTAAAATTGTAGATATTTTCATAGATAATCATTAGACCTCCCCATGTTATAATCCCGGCTTTAGGAGGGATCTATTATATACATGTATAAAGATCTTCTGTAGTGTTTAAACCTCCCGGGGATTTGCTATCGAGATTTAAAATATATCTTGTTTCTAGTCTCCGCAGTGCCCTCTCTCTGTCACCTCCCCTTCTATTTTTCGGTACAGAATCTATGAGGTAGTAGGAGAGGTGTTGTAGGTCATTATTATGGACTTCTTGGAAATGTCTGGCTACAGGGTAAGTTGGATCTCGATTTGTAATCGCCCTGAGATGCTGCAGAATTCTTTTATTTGCAGGGAGTTTAGTACTCCCTACATATCTTAGATTACATGAGCATTCCAAGATATATATGACATGGTCAGTTTTGCAATGTAGGGAACGTACAATTTCCACTTCTCTTTCGCAAAAAGGTGTTTTGTATGTTTTTTTATTTACACCATACTGACAGGCCTTGCAGTTTTTACATTTCATGAAGCCTTTCCTTTGTGCAAGCCAATTTTGTTGTTCTACGGCCTCTGAGCTGCTCTTGACTAGGCTACCGCTCATGGATGGAGCCCTCTTGTGTGTTATCCCCAGTGTCTTGGGTAAAGTACCTCCTATAACGGGGTCACTTAACACTATTGGCCAATTGCGCTGTACAATATTCTTTATAGATTTATTTTGCAGGTTGTAAGCTGTAATAAGCCGCAATTGTAGTGTTTCTTTTTGATTTTCTAGATCAGTATGTTTCAGTTTTAAAAGTGTATTTCTATCTAGACTCTTGTTTCTTTTGATGGCTGCATCTAAGGTCCTGCTCTTGTATCCCCTTGCTAGGAATCTGTTTTTACTTTCCAGTTGTGTTTTTTGTAGATCATTGGGGTTGCTGCATATTCGTTTAATTCTCAGCATTTCCCCGTAGGGGATACTTTTGACAAGGTGACGTGGGTGGAAACTAGTTGAGTGCGGACCGAATTGCCAGCGGTTTACTTTCTAAATAATCTGGTTTCCAGTTTATTGTGGTTTACAAAAACTTCTACATCAAGAAAGTGAATTGTGTGGCAGCTAATGGTGCACGTAAAACTTAGGTTAATGTCATTATTGTTGATATTCCTTACAAACTCATTGGCTTCCTTTGTTGACCCTTCCCACACGATAAAAATGTCGTCAATATATATATATCAAGCTCAGTTTACCCCTAGGGCAGGAACGCACTTGAGTCCTTGACTAATTATAATTTATTGGTACAGATGCAATCACATGGATGGATCGCTTTCGCAGCATACCTCCGGTTTGTTCAATCGATATTGCCTGACGCGTTTCGAAGAAAAGTTCCTCTTTCTCAAAGGCTCGATTCGTTGTGCAGGTGGAGACACGCCTCTTTTAAATAGATACCACACCTCTTGATGGGTGTTGCATTCTGGTCCTTGGTGTGCCTTCATTAATCAATCCCTATATGGGTGCACTCTGGAGTTGTTGTTGCCAAAATTAAAAGTCCTCCCATGGACCTCCATCCATGCGTGCATCATTAATCCACAGTCAAAGCCCCACAAAACAGGTAAGGTGACTCCATTACCATGTGGCGCCCACATCCCGGGCTGGTGCATTCACTCGCGGCAAGGGCGGCTGCGTTAAATATCAAGCTCAGTTTACCCCTAGGGCAGGAACGCACTCGAGTCCTTGACTAATTATAATTTATTGGTACAGATGCAATCACATGGATGGATCGCTTTCGCAGCATACCTCCGGTTTGTTCAATCGATATTGACTGACGCGTTTCGAAGAAAAGTTCCTCTTTCTCAAAGGCTCGATTCGTTGTGCAGGTGGAGACACACCTCTTTTAAATAGATACCACACCTCTTGATGGGTGTTGCATTCTGGTCCTTGGTGTGCCTTCATTAATCAATCCCTATATGGGTGCACTCTGGAGTTGCTGTTGCCAAAATTAAAAGTCCTCCCATGGACCTCCATCCATGCGTGCATCATTAATCCACAGTCAAAGCCCCACAAAACTGGTATGTTAATGTATCAGCAGATTTAACAATTGTGTACATCGAGACTGTGTTAATATATTAATATGCTAATGTGCGCATATTAATTTGGTGGGTTCTCATCCATAATACCCACAGGTGCAATCTATTTGTTTACACCGTCCAGTCCTGTACATCCCATGAGAGACTTATCCCCCCCGTCACTCCCGTATTAGTCCAACATGAGCAGAGTATTTATTTTTAGTTAAGAAGATCAGCCTTCTAACCCTTTCCTTCTTAATAACACTGTTCGTTTATACGAGTACTTTCCCTTCCATTTTTTGGACATGAGTCTTTTTTCACTGACTCCTTCCGTTCTGTCACAACTGCCAAGCATTGAGCGTCTGCACGCTCCTTTCCGACACGCGTGATTGATGGCTCTATTTATACAGCTGGGTACAGCTCTCCGGTTCGCTCATCTTGCACGGAGACATCCCAGCAGAAGCAGCGGTGAGTAACTATGTAGCGTTCGGCTTCACACGACTTGCTTTATGCCATATCTTATTTTCGAACTTGGCTTTACTTTAAACTTCCCCTTTCTTAATCGATTTTAGGCGTTAAGAAACCAGAAGAGTCTGGCCCGCACTGTAAAGAGCAGGTATTTGCATTTGTACTTTCACAATTGTGCGATGCGCCTAACTCGTGCTGATGTAGTTTTTTTATCTTATTGTACTGGTTCGTTCTTAATTCGATCTTTATATACTTCATCCCCAGATTGATTCGGATACAGTGTGTGTTTGATCCACTATTTTCCATAATTCAGGTAATGCATTTCTTTCCAACGCGCATCATGTTTTTTATCATAATTAGGTTTAGACTACAAGTTGGTCCTACTTGTGATTCTGTTTAGCATTTTTCTATTTATTCTTGCAGACTATTTACTATGTCAGTGACAGCCGATTAATCCGGCATGACAAAGCCAATGTTTAACTTCCAACAATGCGTGACAGCCGACTTATCCGGCATGACACAGCCAAGGCTCAACTTCCAAACATAGTTAGTGACCTATTTCCGGTCTTCTTCTACCCATCTTAAATTAAGAATTCTCAGTACTGATAATGCACCTTAACCTTTCAGGTGCTGTTTTTCGCTCTCACTCATTAGGAGCCCATGCGCCCTTTCATGTTTGCAGCCTCTGTTCAGAGGCTACTTATGGTAATAAACCGCTCTTCGAATTTAACCCATATTTATATGTAAATGTAAACTCTGGTTTACATGACCATTTTCTAAGGTGTTTTCATGATCTTCCCTAGATCACTCCCTCCCCCTTCCCTACACTTCTGTCCTGATGAAGACCCCGGCGTAAGGGATACAACAGCCTACTTTTTTATTGGGGTCGAAACGTCGACATTTAACCACTGAGACAGCATGAACAACAGATATTTTGTACTGTGTTATTGTGTAAAACCATGGCTACATATTGTCTTGATAAATTTGTGATTAATAGGCTCGAGGAATGAGCCACGTGTTTTCTAAGTAACGTATTGTTTTGATGCACACTCTATTCTACAGTCACTTCCCTATCCTCACTTGAACCACATTCACCCCACCTTCTCTTCCCCTTTTCCCTTCTAGGGGCACTTTTGTATGCAATAATATGTAAATATTGACATTAATAGACCAATGCCCAGTGTGAATAAAACACTGTGTGCCACAAATACATTTTGTGTCCTAGTTTTGCATTTCATTTCATATTTGGATTCATGTGAATTTTGTGTATTGTAGTATCGCTTTCTTGGACCATTGTTCCTACGTACTTAGATACATTGGGAGCACGAAATTACAACTTAAGACCAGAATTCTGCAACATATGAGAGCTGTTACCAATCTGGATTTTAACTATCCCGTGGCTAGACATGTTCATGAAAAACATCTGAGTAACAGTAAACTGATTGAATTTTTGGGAATTGACAGAATCCTGCCACATCCAAGGGGCGGTGACAGGGAAAAGCAATTGCGTATCATGGAATCCAGATACATAATTGAGCTCAACACAAAAATTCCTCATGGGCTCAATAGTGGGGAAGAATTAGCTACACATATAGGACAAGGGTAATCTCCCCTACCTATTCGCACCTTCCTTTCCGAATTAGTATGCAGTATATTCACAGCCACAGTTGGTTTTAATTTCACTTTTATTAGGGGTTCGGAAGAAGTATAGGATATTCTGATCAGAACTAATTTCTTCGATCAGACACTAGCAGATATAAGTGGCACATCGGAGATGCCAGCTTGTTGGATGGGACAGCTATTTTGTGTTTATCGCCTTGCGCCAGACATGTATTATTAATTTCTGGCAACCAGAAGGTGCATGTCGATCCTATCACTCCCCTTCACATAACCCCTCTATCACTATCATGTATATACACCACATTGTCTCCTGCAGGAGCACACACACTTAATCCTGTCTCCATACCACATATAGGGATATATTGGGTTCTGGTGAGAACAGAAACACCCTTGCTATATGAAGACTTTTAGAGATATACCTTTGCAGTGTAACTAGAATATTGTGTGGGTACATTACCCATCATTCGCGCACACTATTAATTTCGTCATTGTGTGCTGATGGTCCTAGTGGCCGTGACATTCATTACCCTATTTGCAGCACGTCACAGTTAGGTCTACCGCCTGTGATTGACTAGCGCGGTATTCTACATAAGAATTGATCCACGCAGATGAAACGCTCGCATTGCAGATCAGACAGTATGTGATTCTTTGCTTATTATGGTATGCTATAATTTGTTGTATAATCATCTAGCGGGTGTCAATTATGGAGTATTTCTACGCTGTCAATGATCGATAAATACTATCATGTTATTATTGCACCTAGATGGATAGGATGCACTAACATTCAGTGCTGCCATGTCTGTGTATTTATTTACTCACTTGAAATATAATTTCACACATGCTGCTTTATGTATATCTAGTTTTGAAACTGCCATTTCAGACCCAATAGTATGTTCTCACTATCTATGAACTTTGAATTGTATTTCTAAGGGAGATGGAGCACAGGTCTCTGACTTGAGAAAGGCTTCGCCGAAATGCGTTGTTTGTGTGCACAATAAAGTCAAGTGTGCTGTCCTTTGGTGTGCCGCTGGATTACTTCTGGATTCCCCAGAATTTCTTGAATCGCAATTTACTGACGGCTGCTGCCGCCGTCGCAGGCACCGGCATCGCATGAAGTGGATCTGCTGAGTGCAGCAACTGTTGTGAATATATATATATAGTCGTCTAGGGCCACCAGATCCAGCCGCAATCTGGATTAAGGAAGCATGGTAATGCTATACTGATGGCCCCCATGATGTCCGCTGGGATGAGGATTTTGCGGATGACAGCAGCGTGGGAGGCAGTACCTCTACAGCGAGGAAGCTATTTGGCATTCAGCGCAGGGTTGAATCCTGACCTGTCTAGAAAAGCCCTACTCGGAATGTCGGCATAACTCATGGTGACTGGGCACCGTGGCAAGCAGTGAGGACTATAGGGCTAATGAATTTTTGTACAATTGGTCTCCCCCGACCTTGCTTTTGTGTTTGGTCGCATAGGATTTATGACGCCATGAGAGGAGACTTGCCGGTCTTTCACTCCAGTGCCTATGGGATAAATGTGTTATGAAGCCCCGGGGAACCCTGGCTCGATTGCAGCAATGTCAGGTTTGTGCTGCCAAAAGGGGAAATTATTCAACTCCACTGAGTCGCACCATGTCACTGCGGAATTAAGCATGTCAGCATTTCCAGACCTGAAGCGCTCGCCACTGCGTGGATTTTTTGGCATATTTTAATGTAACAATACCGATGCACTTTGGGAGTAGTAGTCCTGAAAGGAGCTACCAGATATGACATTACTATTGACAATAAGGCCTGCTATATACAAAGACGGACTTGCTATTTTACCCCTATTTTTAAGGTTATATTCCGCCGTGCAATGCAGGGGCAAGGTGCATGTGTTACCCCTTTTGTGCTGTGTTTTGCTTTTGCATTTGCATTATTCCTGAGGCTGGTCTAGGAGCCCGACTTTATTTCATAAGTGGCTTCATCTGGGGCAGGCTTGTGGTAGAAAGGAGTGTTAATATGTCAGCATGTCTCCCCTGTTTTTCATTTTATTTCAGCGCGATGCATATTCAATATTTCATGACACTATGTGACCAGCGCGATGGTTTATTAATACGGTTTTGATTTTCAGTTGTCTTACAGCAACATGAAAGCGTTTTTCTATTATGTTGGTGCTCATTTAAATTCAATTTGTCGTACTATGGTGGTGTTTGTTGCACTTAAAGCAACTTGAACAACTGTTTGATGCACCACGATGTGCATTATCATTCTACGATGTAAATAACCACATTGTACATACCTGCAATGAAATGTATTTTTATTAAGTGGTCACCACATTTTTAACTGATCAATTAACATTTGTTAACAATGAACTCTTTTATGTCTATGACCATGTTTTAGTATAAAAACCACCGTCAAAATGGCATCCATCAGATTGATAAAGCCTGCAGAGACAGGCGAAGCGCGTCTCTCTTTGCTGGGTCGGAGGAGGCATAATTAAATTAAGAAGCCTTTACCTGATTAGCCCTCGAGTGCGTGCTCTTTTTCCTGATGGGGAGGAGAGGTTCTTGGTTCATATATATATATACTGTTTGCCGATGCTAGCCTCTGATGAAGAGATACAAAAGGGGATGATGGACGGAACGTTTGAGCCAATCAAACACTCACCCCCAGTCAACTGATCTGGGTTTAATCCATCATCATTCTTTAGCTCACTCCACCACCCCAGTTCAGACATGGCCATATGCAAATCAGTCTGATCCTGTGCCTCATGGGAACAGTCCAGCCCGAACTGCCAAGCCATGTCTTCCCTGGACCGGAAACAAGCATCCTAGGACCGGTTTCTGATGAAGAAGCGCAAATGCTTCAGAAACGCGTCAGGCTGAAGGACTTTACAGTTGGGATGAGAAGTCGCCTGTTTGCTCAATAAAGTATGTTACTTACCTGAAGTGGAGTGCGTCCTCATAACTGGGCAACCGGGAGAGTACACATATATATATATATATATATATATATATATATATACGAAAATGGCGTGCTGAACACTCCCCAAACTTATACCTATGACACACCCATGATGGGCTGCCCAGATGTGAGCGTGTCATAGGTATAAGTTTGGGGGAGTGTTCAGCACGCCATTTTCATCCAAGCCTCTGAGGAAGTAATAAACGAAATGCGTCAGGCGAGACGAATTGACTGCTCTATTTTTGCCTGCATGCGGTGTGCCGCCCGTACCAGTGATGAAAGGCTAAGGTTGAGCCTTACGCAGCTGCTCGAGTGCTTCCCAAGTGTGTGGCAACCATGAGCTTGATGTTTAGGCGGCAACGCAGCCATCGGGAATGCACCACCCTACGAACATTGGGGGCCACGAGGAACAGTATCTACCTACCTTATTGTGGAGCAACTGCGCTGGATTGAGGGCAGACATGCTTGTGGGGGCTCATATAGAGCTTGAAAACGAGACGCAGTAAAGAAATGTGCATCCATCTATGGACTAATTGGGGACAATCCAAATCCCAGAATACAACATCCACGGTCCCATCTGGGCAGCCCATCATGGGCGTGTCATAGGTATAAGTTTGGGGGAGTGTTCATCACGCCATTTTCGTCCAAGCTTTTGAGGAAGTAATAAACGAAACGCGTCAGGCGAGACGAATTGACTGCTCTATTTTTGCCTGCATGTGGTGTGCCGCCTGTACCAGTGATTAAAGGCTAAGGTTGAGCCTTACGCAGCTGCTCGAGTGCTTCCCAAGTGTGTGGCAACCATGAGCTTGATGTTTAGGCGGCAACGCAGCCGTCGGGAATGCACCACCCCACGAACATTGGGGGCCACGAGGAACGGTATCAACCTACCTTATTGTGGAGCAACTGCGCTGGATTGAGGGCAGACACGCTTGTGGGGGCTCATACAGAGCTTGAAAACGGGACACAGTAAAGAAATGTGCATCCATCTATGGACTAATTGGGGACACTCCGAATCCCAGAATGCAACATCCACGGTCCCATCTGGGTAGCCCATCATGGGCGTGTCATAGGTATACGTTTGGGGGAGTGTTCAGCACGCCATTTTCGTCCAAGCCTCTGAGGAAGTAATAAACGAAACGCTTCAGGCGAGACGAATTGACTGCTCTACTTTTGCCTGCATGCGGTGTGCCGCCCGTATCAGTGATGAAAGGCTAAGGTTGAGCCTTACGCAGCTGCTCGAGTGCTTCCCAAGTGTGTGGCAACCATGAGCTTGATATATATATATAAGGTAACTTTTGCGGTATAATTTGTATCGGCTAGCCTGGCCGTGAGAGAGTCCCGCTGCAGTTTTTGAGCAGACCTGGAGCACGTCATCTGGCGTCCACCACAACAGGACGGGAGCCGTTTTTCATGGCAGGAAGGTGTGTGCGCAAACAAATGAGGACAGCATTACAACCCACTGAGGTAACACGAATGAATGTATCTCTGGTTGGCATTAAGGCTCACTCGAGCAATACTACAGCACACCACAAGTCCCAGGAGGCCTTGCAAGTGGCCGCGCCCACGAGGGCGTGGGATTTAAAATAACCTCAAGTGTGCTTCAACTTTCTGCATTCCAGTTTTCAGAGCCAATGATTAAGGGCAGGGGCCCGAAACGCGTCTGGCTGTATCAATGGATTTTGCATCTCTCATGTTGTGCGCTGCAGCCATGAATAAATCATCCAGCTTTACTTACCCGTGTGGGCTCTCTCTTTAAGGTAACTTTTGCGGTATAATTTGTAACGGCTAACCTGGCCGTGAGAGAGTCCCGCTGCAGTTTTTGAGCAGACCTGGAGCACGTCATCTGGCGTCCACCACAACAGGACGGGAGCCGTTTTTCATGGCAGGAAGGTGTGTGCGCAAACAAATGAGGACTGCATTGCAACCCACTGAGGTAACACAAATGAATTTATCTCTGGTTGGCATTAAGGCTCACTCGAGCAATACTACAGCACACCACAAGTCCCAGGAGGCCTTGCAAGTGGCCGCGCCCACGAGGGCGTGGGATTTAAAATAACCTCAGGTGTGCTTCAACTTTCTGCATTCCAGTTTTCAGAGCCAATGATTAAGGGCAGGGACTCGAAACGCTTCTGGCTGTATCAATGGATTTTGCATCTCTCATGTTGTGCGCTGCAGCCATGAATAAATCATCCAGCTTTACTTACCCGTGTGGGCTCTCTCTTTAAGGTAACTTTTGCGGTATAATATATATATATATATAAACAATCCTTTTCTGCACTGATTCCTGCAACGCTGAATCAGAAATGGAACGGACTCCACTTTCTTGTGCAAATGTTTTTATTTCGTGCGCTGTGCCATCATGACGCGTTTCGGCCTCGAAAGGCCTTGATCACATGCTGTGCTGTCATTTCCTCCCCACATTTAAAGTGCCAAGTGCAAAAATAAATATGTAAAACAGATTACCAGTCTGAGTTCCGTTTTCACTATACCAATCAGCAGCATGTTTACACATTTGTAAGTAGCGATCCTATAATTCAAAACCATGTGCAAAATACGCAATTATTCTGTATAAATACAATAAATATTTGCATACATAGTTCATAACATTCTAAAAGCATAAATGCAAGTACATAAAATCAGTTAAAACACCCCAATGCTTCCTCATTGCTATGAAATACCAACATGTACTTGTTTCATTAAATATTTGGTTTATATACCTTGAATGCTAAAAGAATGTTAAAAATCATTAAAAGGACCAATCTTAACTCCATGTGCAAATTACAAAAAGAAGAGAGAATACTGCCCCTGTGGGCATATGTACATAATATATATATATATATATATATATATTATCTACTGGCGGTCACCAGTAGATAGTTATAGTTACAACCTATTATCCATAGGAAATCCGCGACATTCTATTTGAAATAACTCTCTTGCCGGTTGACGTATCTTCGCAAAATTTTCAAACTTTGTGGGGCGCTCCGGTCCGCTCCTACCCTGAAAGTCTCGGGGGGATTCGTCAAGCGGGGGCCGAGAAAAAGGGGGGTCCCAAAACGAGTTTTCCCCATGCAATTTTCCATAGGAAACTTTAGACACGGCTACAGCCCGAACTGCTGAACGGAATTACACCAAATTTGGCAAAGAGGTAGTTCTTGGTTCAGAAAGAACCCTTTTTGTTAAATGGTGTAAATCCGTTCAGTAGTTGCTGAGAAAATCAAAAGTAAAAAGATAGATATATCTATGGCCGCGTCGGATTCGCGCACCCTCCCGATCACGAGCTGCATGCTAATTGGCTGTCAACACTCCAAATCAGGAAGTGTTGGCAGCCATTTTGTCCCTCGGTAGAACCGAGGGACAGAAACAAGTGCGCAAAGCGCACAAAGGGGGCAGGGTAGAAACACCCTGACCCCCTAGGTCTGCTCAGGGGGTCCCACAAGGACCCCCTGGGCAAAAAAAATCGGCAGGATGCGCTCAGGGTGCGCGAATCCTGCCGGGAAAAAAAAAATCGAAGCGCGGTCTCCCGCGCTTCGATGTTAATTGGCCCCCGGGTGGGCCACGTCCCAGGGGCATGCTGGGGGGGGGTTAATTTTATGTGTGGGGGACCTCTAAGGGCCTCCCAAGCCCCGGGGACCACCACCCCCGGGGCTTTATGTATAATGGTGCGGGAGGGCTCTGAGCCCTCCTGCAGCCCCGAGGACCGCCACCTCCCCGGGGCTTCTTTTTATTTTTGAAAAACCTGTGTGGGGGGCTCCAGCCCCCACACGCCCGGGACCACCACCTCCCCGGGCACTAAGAAAAATTACAATGGGGGTCCGTTTTGGACCCCCAAGCCCCGGGGACCACCACCTCCCCAGGGCTTTCAAAATGTAAGGAGGGGGCCGCGTGGCCCCCTCCTGGAGCCTGTGGTGGCCCTGGGGACCGCCACCCCCAGGGCCGGCTCCTGCAGTGTCCCGGGGTGCCTACCCCCGGGACACTGCTGTTTGCAATGACAGGACGGGAGCCTCGCGGCTCCCGTCCTGTCATTGCAAACTGCTTTGGATATTGGAAGAGAGAGCAGGAAACCTGCTCTCTTCCAATATCCAAAGCTGATTGCTTTCCACATGGGGAGCAGCGTGTTAGCTGCTCCCCATGTGTAAAGCAATGCCGGCTCCCGTAGGACACGGGGAGCCGGCGGGACTGTGGGGGTTTGGGGACCCCCACAGTCCCCAACGAGAGGCCAGGCCCGGGGGATGGGGTCCCCGGGGCCATAAGTGGCCACGGAGGGGGCCACGCAGCCCCCTCCCCAAAGGTAAAAAAAAGTTAAAAAAAAAAAAAAAAAGTGCAAGGCCGGCCCCGGGGGATGGGGTCCCCAGGGCCTTAAATGGCCTGAGGAGGGGGCCACGCAGCCCCCTCCAAATAAAAAAAAAGAGGCCATGCCCCGGGGGATGGGGTCCCCGGGGCCAATACAGGCCCAGGGAAGGGGGGCCACGCGGCCCCCTTCCCGTTTTTTAAATTTATTTTAATAAAAAAAAAGGGGTAAGGCCCTGGGGGATGGGGTCCCCAGGGCCTAAAAATAGGAAAAAGGAAGGGGGCCACACAGCCCCCCTTCAGGGGGAAAAAAAAAACGATCGGGCCCGCAGGCCACGCCCCTTCCTTCACCACTCTGCAAACGCGCCCCTGGCGCGTTTGCAGAGGGGAATGAATTCCCCTTGAATACTGGGGGTCCCTGGGGGCCAACTAGCCCACCAGGAACCTCCAGTATGCGCCAGGGGGCTGCCTTGCAGAGAGGTGTACAGAGGCCATGCCCCTTTTTACATCTCTCTGCAATGCAGCTCTGTGGCGCTTTTGGAGGTATATGGTGGGCTAGTTGCACCCCAGGGACCCTCAGGATTCAAGGGAGTTAATCCCCCGACTTAAAACGCGCCACGGGGCGCGTTTGCACAGTGGTGAAGGGAGGGGCGGGGCTTCAGGTGACATGTGTGCAAACAGGCCCCGTGGCGCGTTTTAAGATGGGGAATTAAATCCCCTTCAATCCTGAGGGTCCCTGGGGGCCAACTAGCCCAACAGGTATGTCCAGAAAGCGCCACAGAGCTGCGTTGCAGAGAGGTGTAAAAGGGGTGTGGCCTCTGTACATGTCTCTGCAACGCAGCCCCTGGCGCATACTGGAGGTTCCTGGTGGGCTAGTTGGCCCGTAGGGACCCTCATGATTCAAGGGGACTTAATCCCCCAACTTAAAACGCGCCACGGGGCGCGTTTGCACAGATGTCACCTCAGGCCCCGCCCCCTCCCTTCACCATTGTGCAAATATTCCTCTAAAATCAGCCGAAATACGAATTCTGATTTACTCACCTGTTATCAGGAGAGACCTCAGTGCTGCATCTTTCAGCCCAGTACTAATCCTGAAAAGTAATTTTAACCGTACTTACCAGTAACTTGAATTTCCTTCCATAGGCTAACATTGACTGGTTTCACTTGGAAATTCTTCTAAGTGTGGAGTTTTGGAACTTTAAAATATTCCTCTAAAATCAGCCGAAATACGAATTCCGATTTACTCACCTGTTATCAGGAGAGACCTCAGTGCTGTATCTTTCAGCCCAGTACTGGTCCTGAAAAGTAATTTTAACCGTACTTACCAGTAACTTGAATTTCCTTCCATAGGCTAACATTGACTGGTTTCACTTGGAAATTCTTCTAAGTGTGGAGTTTTGGAACTTTAAAATATTCCTCTAAAATCAGCCGAAATACGAATTCCGATTTACTCACCTGTTATCAGGAGAGACCTCAGTGCTGTATCTTTCAGCCCAGTACTGGTCCTGAAAAGTAATTTTAACCGTACTTACCAGTAACTTGAATTTCCTTCCATAGGATATAATTGCCTGCTTTTTGCTGAAAAAGTTTCTAAGTGTTGATTTTTGAAACATACAAATATTCCTCTAAAATCAGCCGAAATACGAATTCCGATTTACTCACCTGTTATAAGGAGAGACCTCAGTGCTGTATCTTTCAGCCCAGTACTGGTCCTGAAAAGTAATTTTAACCGTACTTACCAGTAACTTGAATTTCCTTCCATAGGCTAACATTGACTGGTTTCACTTGGAAATTCTTCTAAGTGTGGAGTTTTGGAACTTTAAAATATTCCTCTAAAATCAGCCGAAATACGAATTCCGATTTACTCACCTGTTATCAGGAGAGACCTCAGTGCTGCATCTTTCAGCCCAGTACTGATCCTCAAAAGTAATTTTAACCGTACTTACCAGTAACTTGAATTTCCTTCCATAGGATATCATTGCCTGCTTTTTGCTGAAAAAGTTTCTAAGTGTTGATTTTTGAAACATACAAATATTCCTCTAAAATCAGCCGAAATACGAATTTCGATTTACTCACCTGTTATCAGGAGAGACCTCAGTGCTGCATCTTTCAGCCCAGTACTGGTCCTGAAAAGTAATTTTAACCGTACTTACCAGTAACTTATATTTTCTTCCATAGGAATCCATTGTCTGGTTTTCAGCAGAAAAGTTTCAAAGTGTCGATTTTCACAAACTACAAATATTCCTTAAAAATCGCCTGTATGACTTAAACGCATTCTTTCAACTGTTTACAGGAGATGCACCAGTGCTGGATCCAGGATCCAACACTGAGTAAGAAAAAGTAACGATAACAGTTTTTACCTGCTAAGTGAATTTCCTTCCATAGGATAACATTGGTGATTCTATGAGAAAAAGTTTCTAAGTGTCAACTTTTAAAATACAATAATATTCCTTAAAAATCACGACTGTAACCAAAACGCTTTTACTCAACTGTTTACAGGAGATGTACCAGGACTGAATCTAGGATCCAGTCCTGTGGTTAGAAAAGTAATCCATAAAGTAACTAATTGCATTTAACTAGAAATTCACATTGAGCTGAATGTTGCATTGTGTTTGAAAATGTGGTGCCCATTGCAACAACTGTAACTACTGTACTTAAAAGTCTATTGCCTATGTGCAAAGTATTTAAACTAAAGCAATTCATTCTGAGAAAGTATTTTTTGTAATGTAATGTATAATGTAATTACAATGTAATTTAAAAAATAAAATATGTAAAAAAACAAATTCTAAAAATGTAATAAATCAGTATGAAAAAAATTAATATAACAATTAATACATTTAAAAATTGTCATTTACAAAACCTTTGAAATTCACTGAAAAAACCGTAGGTTTCAGACATGTTATAGTTAGGAATTAGCATTTAAAGAACCTTTGAAATTCACTGAAAAAACCATAGGTTTCAGATAAGTTATAGTTAGAAATTAGCATTTAAAAAACCTTTGAAATTCACTGAAAAAACCATAGGTTTTAGGGACAGTTATAGTTAGTTGGACATTGCACTCGTACAAAACCCGTGAAATTCCCCGTTATAGTTAGTTCAGCTAACTATAACTCGCGCCTCGCAATGCACTGCTGATGACGTCACATATTACATCACTCATGACATGATCAGTGACATCACTGATGACATCACTGATGACATCTCAAATGACATCACTGATGACATCATCCACGTGATAATCTGATGCACCTCCTCACACCCTAATATAACCTTTGATACACCCAATCTAAATTACAGACTGCCATTCGCAAAACCATAGACACTCCAACACCAATAACTACATACCCACTCACTGATTCTTAGGTCTACACACACACATCCAGTCACTCACCCGTACAGTCACTCATACTTATGGTCACTCAGTACAGGACAATCATATGCACTCTTACTCCTATATAGACACTCAAACACCGCCACTCATCCATAGAGGTACTCACACACCTAGTCAGTCATGCAAATAATTAAACACACTGCCATTTACTCACCTATACAGTTATACACACACCAGCTCACTTAATCATACAAATACTAGCACATTGTTATGCTCTTATACAATCACTGATACAAGCACACACTCATCCATACAGCCACTATCACAATCACTCACTCTCGCTTATAGCTATTTATATACTCCAATACACATATATACTGCCTTTCACATATGTAGTTACTCACACATGTACCACTGGGACATACATTCACTCACTAACACACTCTTACACACACTTACCCACCCATACAGTCTATCACAGATGCACTCTTGAAACCATCCACCCAGTGAATCACCCACTCACACATCTATGCACAGTCGCACACACCCCATCCACACAAACACTCAGGCACCCATACAGATACTCAGACAACAAATCAATAACTCTTATAGACACTCATGTAGCTATTCACAAACCCATGCAGCCACTTACACAGCAACAGACAGATACAGACATTAACCGAGTTTAGTCACTAACCCATGCATTCAGTAAGATACGTTTAATCACTCACTTATAGAATTAGTCACGCACCTACTAAATCATCCATACACACACTTATACACCCACTCATTCTTCAATACGCCTTTCCCTATATATATTAAAAATATTTAAACTTTACAGAAACACACAGTCACTGGATGATGTCATCAGTGATGTCATTTGAGATGTCATCAGTGATGTCATCAGTGATGTCACTGACCATGTCATGAGTGATGTAATATGTGACGTCATCAGCAGTGCATTACGGGGCGCGAGTTATAGTTAGCTGAACTAACTATAACGGGGAATTTCACGGGTTTTGTACGAGTGCAATGTCCAACTAACTATAACTGTCCCTAAAACCTATGGTTTTTTCAGTGAATATATATATATATATATATATATATATATATCCACTGGAAAAAACAAATGTTCAAAATTTCAGTGACAATGTAACATTTTAAACTAAAAAAACATAGACATTTTGACATTTAGAGTTAAAGTTATCTCTATTAACTATAACTCGCACCGCCACCGTGCACAGTTTGTCATCAATAATGTAATTTCAAATGTTACAGGGATGTTATCAAGGGTGTTATAGAACATGTCATTAGTGATGTGATATGTGGCAAAATTATCTGTGCAAGGTGAGGGCATGAGTTATACTTACCTTAGGGCACCCTGTGGCCAACTCCTTGCAGCAAGCAATCCCACCCCCTCAAGGCCTTCAGTTATGCTTGTGTGGGCTTTCCCACAGGGCTTGGCCTGTGGCCAGGCCCTGCCTCCAACCCCCATGTGTAGCCAACACCTGCCTCGCACAGCCTTTGGCCATGCACCGTGTAGTATTGACCCCAAGGCCTGGTCTGTGGCCAAGACCTGAGTCCATTTCCTTGTGAGCAGTCACGGGTTCTTGTATGTGAAGTTGTCTATGAAGAAGACTAAGAAGCAGAGTCTGGTGGTGGCGATGATTAACCTGTTGAGGCTAGGGTGGACGAGGAGCTGGTGGTTGAAAAGGAGCCCCCAGCTGAGCGAACACCAGGTTGGAACTCTTTGAGATCGTGAGGTACTGGGTAAGAGGTCTCAGGCAAGGCTTAGAGTACCGCGAGCAGAAGTCCTCATCCTTGGCTCCAACCCCTCTACATGGGATGACACCTCGTGGCCCCCCGTCCTCAGAATCCCCCCCACACCCACGAACCATGCACGAAACCTCGGCATCATACTAGACTCATCGCTCACGATGAACCGCCAGATCAACGCCGTATCCTGGGCCGGCTTCAACACCCGCCGCATACTCCAAAAGACTTTCAGATGGATCCCACCTGAATCCAGAAAAACAGTCACACACGCCCTCATCAGTAGCAGACTGGAATACGGCAATGCTCTCTATGCCGGAATCAAGAAGAAACTACTTCGCAAACTCCAGACCATCCGAAACGCTACAGCCAGACTGATCCTGGACATCCCCAGTCACAACCACATCACCCAACACCTCCACAATCTCCACTGGCTCCAATTCGAAAGAAGAATAACCTTTAAACTCCTCACTCATACATACAAGGCCCTCCACAACATCGGACCAGCATACCTACACAACCGCCTCTCCTTCCACACACCCAATAGACACCTCCGATCAGCTGACCTCTCTCTGGCCACCATCCCACTCATCTACAAGACCAGAACTGGAAGAAAGTCCTTCTCCTACCTCGCAGCCAAGGCCTGAAACAACATCCCCCTCTACCTCCGGCAAGTCCCCACACTACTCCAGTTCAGGAAGGACCTCAAGGCCTGGCTCTTCGGATGACCCCAGCACTCAACGGAGCCACCACCCCCTTCCCTCCCAGTGCCTTGAGACACTTGCAGGTGAGTAGCTGTACTTTACCAACCCCTGATTGATTGATTGATTGATTGATTGAAGTTGGTCCCAAACGTCCTGGCTGCACTCAGGCCGACTTAATAACCTTGCAAAAGATCCACAACAACAAAATATAAAAAACTAGTCTGTGTTCATCTTTCTCCCAAAATTACCATTTTTAAACAAATGTATATTTCAGTAATTCACAAAATGCAATGTTTAAAAATAGTGTTCATCATAAAAATGTTTAATAAAGTTTTTTTTTTAAATCTGTGAGTCGTACTTCTAACATAGTTTTATTGCATTTTGTAGATTGGAAAATGTTAAAAGAAGGACTCAGATAAATACGGGAGATCCCCTCACAAGAGCTAAAGGGACAGGGTATCCCTGCAGGGCTCCCTTATATATTTTTTATTCATTAATCTCAATGCAAGAGACAAAGTCCACGAGTCCTTTGATGGCTACCTGCAACATTTTTCCTCATGTTGCAGACAACCAATCAGAGCACTCCTGTGGGAGCAAGTTAGCCCAAAGGGAAACTTTCTCCCAACGTAGCCCTTGTTCCACTAGGCCACAGCTTGCTGGGCCTTCCGCCTGCTCCCAGAATGAGGGGAAGGGAGCGCTGTGTAAAGCGAATTAGGGCCGGCCCCTCCGTCCACGTATAATGCGTGAAGCGACACCGACAGATGCCGTGTCACTCAGCGGGAGTTGCATTACTTTGCAGCAGTGCCTGGGTGGGTAGAGAACAAAAAAGTGACAAGACAATTCGAGGAACAAAAATTTTAAAAAACATATGGGAGAGTGGGAAACTAATTAAAAATTAAAATTTAAGTTAAGAAAAGGTAAAAGATGGAGCCAAAAGGGATGGATTGGATTGGATGGGGCCTATGGAGCAGGAAGCAGAAGAACATTGCTAGGCAGGAGCAAACTGAAGTAATCTGAAATGGCTTCGCGCTTATACAATGCGATGTGCCATTCCTGCCGTTTTTGATTCCAAAATGCGTCACAACGTCCTTTTTGTGACTCAACATACACAAGTTGCATCACGCATATTAATGCCTTTATTGGCTGCCTATAAAAAAGTGTGCGATTTTCAAATTTATGTGTCTGGTTTTAAAATCACTGCATGGGAGGGGACCATGTTATCTTAAAAATAAACTACAGCCTTATAACCTGCTACACCAGCTTAGATCCAGTGAACTACTACTGCTATGCCCCAAACGTATACATACATCCAGATTTGGGGGCTGTTCCTTCTCTTTCCTGGCTCCAAACCACTGGAATCAGCTCCCCTGCCCATCCGCTCTTGCTCAGCTCTAATCCTTTTCAAGAAACTTCTGAAGACATGGCTATTCGATCCTTAATTATTGTATAGAACTGTGACCTGTTTCTTGCAGCTTCGGTGCCTAGAGGTCCCCTCGGGGATGATTTGTGCGCCTAACAAATAAAATGAATAAATAAATGCCTAATTTTGTAGTAAACCCACGTAATTATGCTAGAGCAAATTATGCGAATTATGTACACCTTAATCAAAACAGCCTGCGTCCACCGGAATTGAAGGAGGCACACTGAATTGTTAACAATGTGTTTCATACTGGTTGTTACCCTGAGTGTCCTTGAGGCAAATCTGTAAACAATGGCACCCGAAAGCATTTCTATAAAGCAAAAACAGCAGTGCTTGGGGCCTGATGATGAGTTGGTCGGTAAACTCCGACCTGTGTGCAAACCCGTTTATGCATAGATCGGAATTACAAGTTTGAAATTATTTAACGCATTCGATAATTATCGGATGCTTTAAATAACTCAACCTTTGTTAAATTTCAGCAGGTCAAACCTGCAGGAATTTAATGGGGGAAAACCATACTGTATTTATCGTATCGTGCAGATTTTGGTGAGTTAAACACCAAAATCTGCATTTTATTCCCCATTAACTCGTAATAGTTTTTTTTTATTGCACCTAATAAGCAAAGCTGCCCGTGGTATTGTTATTTATTAGGTGCAAGCACCTAAACTCGTAAAAGAGGCCCCAAATATTTGAAACCAGCAATATGGCCATGGGCCTCTTTTCATGTTTGAAAATCAGGATTTCAATGTTCTATGCATAAAGTTTCTAAATATGCAAACATCAGACTTCGGCAACTCCCAAATATTTTCAAAGGTTCCCTAGCATTTGTTTCCTACTGCTAATAAATATATAGGGTTGGAAATATTTTACACTGCATGTTTCCATTTGTGACTGTCAAAGCCTTTCATTAAGCAAGGCAACTTCTAATACAGCGTGATTGATATTTTGTATATTTGTTTTTCTTTTCACCGATTGCACTTACCATTTAGGGGATCTAAAAATTGGAAAAGCTGTTTGTTTGATTTTAGCTCTAGCTTTTCAGTTCTCAGCACTATTGAACGATTTGGACAGGATCAGTTTCTTCTTGTATTTATCATATACCTCAATTGATTGCAGTGCCTGGCCGTCTTCGATGTCAAGCCATAACTCTGTCTTGTTTTCTGATAAATGTATTTTTCTGCATGCTTGCTACTTCCACTGTCCTTGTGTATTTACATCGATGTCAGTCATTTGTCTTGCTGATCCGTCTTTACGTTTTCCTCTGAAGGCGAAAACATTTCTTACCTGATTCAAGTCCTACCGAGCTTGTTAGTTCCAATGAGGATTTTTCTGAGATAGTGAATGTCCTATTCCCCAGTAATGAAGATCCACGCTTTTCATTCCTCTTGCCTTGAAATAACCTGCATTCTTGTCTCTGTCTTTCCTTGCTGTAATTGTGTGTGTGCTCACTGAAGCCCTGATTTGGATCTTTCAGCCCTGCACCGACAGCTCTAATGAAGATCTGAAGTGGGCCAGGCCCTCCCAGGGGAGCACTCTGGTTCACCCAAGGCCCAATCAAAGTCCAGACACCAGTCAAACAGCCTCTGTTTTTAAGCTTCCTCTTCTCCGTTTCGTTGCTTCAGTTGCATGGTGACCTGAAACAGCAGGCCCTACCCAGAAAGGGAAATTTTTACATGCAGAAATCTCCACACCTGTAGATCTCTATCTAAACCTAGGTGTAGATGTCCTATGGATGGAAGTTACCATTTATGCCTAGATGTAGACTTTAGAGTCTCGACCTCCTCGAGTGAGTGGGAAGAGACTCCTATGGCTAAATGTATTCCTTGAATGACCAGTAAGGGACTCCTATGACTACATCTATGACTAGGAGAGCACTTTTAGTAATTATCTGTCCGTTTGTGCGGATCTCTAGCACTGAAGCAATAATCTCCTCAGAGGAAGTAATAGGAAAAATTAGTGAAGGCAAATACTAATTTAAAAAATATATACATACATTAATTTATATAGTATATATATATATGTATATTATCTACTGGCGGTCGCCAGTAGATAGTTATAGTTAGGACCTATTATCCATAGGAAATCCGCGACATTCTATTTGAAATAACGTTGGCGCCGGTTGACGAATCTTCGCGAAAGTTTCCAACTTGTTGGGGCGCTCTGCTCCGCTCCTACCCTGAAAGTCTCGGGTTGATTCGTCAAGCGGGGGCAGAGAAAAAAGGGGGGTCCCAAAACGCGTTTTCCCCATTCATTTTTCCATAGGAACCTTTAGTCGCAGCTACAGCCCGAACTGCTGAACGGAATTACACCAAATTTGGCAAAGAGGTAGCCCTTGATTCAGACTGGTGCCTTTGGCTTAAATGGTGTAAATCCGTTCAGTAGTTCCTGAGAAATTCACAAGTAAAGTCACATATATATCTATGGCCGAGTAGGGTCCGCGTACCCTCCCGATCACGAGCTGCATGCTAATTGGCTGTCAGCTGGCTGTCAACATTCCGATTCAGGAAGTGTTGGCAGCCATTTTGTCCCTCGGTAGAACCAAGGGACAGAAACAAGTGCGCAAAGCGCACAAAGGGGGCAGGGTAGAAACACCCTAACCCCCTAGGCCTGCTCAGGGGGTCCCACAAGGACCCCCTGGGCAACAAAAAGCATTTTTTTTTTTTTTTAAATTGGCACGATGCGCTCAGGGTGCGCAGATCCTGCCGGAAAAAAAAAAATCGAAGCGCGGTCTCCCGCGCTTCGATGTTAATTTGCCCCCGGGTGGGCCAAGTCCCGGGGGCATGGTGGGGGGGGTTAAATTTATGTATGGGGGGCCTCTAAGGGCCCCCCAAGCCCCGGGGACTGCCACCCCCTGGGGCTTTAACACAAAATGGTGCGGGAGGGCTCTTTGCCCTCCCGCTGCCCCGGGGACCGCCACCTCCCCGGGGCTTCTGTTTTAATTTTTTAACCTGTGTGGGGGGCTCCAGCCCCCAAACGCCCCGGGGACCGCCACCTCCCGGGGCACTAAAAATTAAAAATGGGGGTCCGTTTTGGACCCCCGAAGCCCCGGGGACCACCACCTCCCTGGGGCTTTGAAAATGTGGGGAGGGGGCCGCGCGGCCCCCTCTGGAGCCCTTGATGGCCCTGGGGACCGCCACCCCCAGGGCCGGCTCCTGCAGTGTCCCGGGGTGCCTACCCCGGGACACTGCTGCTTGCAATGACAGGACGGGAGCCTCGCGGCTCCCGTCCTGTCATTGCAAACTTGCTTGGATATTGGAAGAGAGAGCAGGAAACCTGCTCTCGCTTCCAATATCGAAGCTGATTGCTTTTCCACATGGGGAGCAGCATGTTAGCTGCTCCCCATGTGGAAAAGCAATGCCGGCTTGCGCAGGAGGCGGGAGCCGGCGGGACTGTGGGGGGTTTGGGGACCCCCACAGTCCCCAACGAGAGGCCAGGCCCCGGGGGATGGGGTCCCCGGGGCCATAAGTGGCCAGGGAGGGGGCCACGCAGCCCCCTCCCCAAATTTAAAAAAAATAAAAAAAATAAAAAAAGTGCAAGGCCGGCCCCGGGGATGGGGTCCCCGGGGCCTTAAATGGCCTGAGGAGGGGGCCACGCAGCCCCCTCCAAATAAAAAATCGAGGCCATGCCCCGAGGGATGGGGTCCCCGGGGCCAATACAGGCCCAGGGAAGGGGGCCACGTGGCCCCCTTCCCGTTTTTTTTTTTTAAAATTTAAAAAAAATTAAAAAAATGCTCAGGCCCCGGGGGATGGGGTCCCCGGGGCCAAAAGTGGGCAAGGGAAGGGGGCCACGCAGCCCCCTCCCATAAAAAAAAAATAGAAAAAAAAAAACGACCGGCATCGTGCCGGAGGCCCCGCCCCTCCCTGCAGTACTCTGCAAACGCGCCCCTGGCGCGTTTGCAGAGGGGAACGAATTCCCCTTGAATACTGGGGGTCCCTGGGGCCAACTAGCCCACCAGGAACCTCCAGTATGCGCCAGGGGCTGCGTTGCAGAGACGTGTACAGAGGCCACGCCCCTTTTTACACCTCTCTGCAACGCAGCTCTGTGGCGCTTTTTGGAGGTTTATGGTGGGCTAGTTGGACTCCAGGGACCCTCAGGATTCAAGGGGACTTAATCCCCCAACTTAAAACGTGCCACGGGGCGCGTTTGCACAGTGGTGAAGGGAGGGGGCGGGGCTTCAGGCGACATGTGTGCAAACAGGCCCCGTGGCGCGTTTTAAGATGGGGAATAAATTCCTTTTCAATCCTGAGGGTCCCTAGGGGCCAACTAGCCCACCAGGTACCTCCAGTAAGCACCACGGAGCTGCGTTGCAGAGTGTTGTAAAAAGGGGCGTGGCCTCTGAACACCTCTCTGCAACGCAGCCCCCTGGCGCATACTGGAGGTACCTGGTGGGCTAGTTGGCCCCTAGGGACCCTCGGGATTGAGGAGGAATTAATTGTCCAACTTAAAACGCGCCACAGGGCGTGTTTGCAGACATGTCACCTTAGGCCCCACCCCCTTCCTTCACCATTGTGCAAATATTCCTCTAAAATCAGCCGAACTATGAATTCCGATTTACTCACCTGTTATCAGGAGAGACCTCAGTGCTGCATCTTTGAGCCCAGTACTGATCCTGAAAAGTAATTCTAACCGTACTTACCAGTAACTTGAATTTCCTTCCATAGGATATCATTGCCTGCTTTTTGCTGAAAAAGTTTCTAAGTGTCGATTTTTGAAACATACAAATATTCCTCTAAAATCAGCCGAAATACGAATTTCGATTTACTCACCTGTTATCAGGAGAGACCTCATTGCTGCATCTTTCAGCCCAGTACTGGTCCTGAAAAGTAATTTTAACCGTACTTACCAGTAACTTGAATTTCCTTCCATAGGCTAACATTGACTGGTTTCACTTGGAAATTCTTCTAAGTGTGGAGTTTTGGAACTTTATAATATTCCTCTAAAATCAGCCGAAATACGAATTCCGATTTACTCACCTGTTATCAGGAGAGACCTCAGTGCTGCATCTTTCAGCCCAGTAATGATCCTGAAAAGTAATTTTAACCGTACTTACCAGTAACTTGAATTTCCTTCCATAGGATATCATTGCCTGCTTTTTGCTGAAAAAGTTTCTAAGTGTCGATTTTTGAAACATACAAATATTCCTCTAAAATCAGCCGAAATACGAATTTTGATTTACTCACCTGTTATCAGGAGAGACCTCATTGCTGCATCTTTCAGCCCAGTACTGGTCCTGAAAAGTAATTTTAACCGTACTTACCAGTAACTTGAATTTCCTTCCATAGGCTAACATTGACTGGTTTCACTTGGAAATTCTTCTAAGTGTGGAGTTTTGGAACTTTATAATATTCCTCTAAAATCAGCCGAAATACGAATTCCGATTTACTCACCTGTTATCAGGAGAGACCTCAGTGCTGCATCTTTCAGCCCAGCACTGACCCTGAAAAGTAATTCTAACCGTACTTAACAGTAACTTTAATTTCCTTCCATAGGCTAACATTGACTGGTTTCACTTGGAAATTCTTCTAAGTGTGGAGTTTTGGAACTTTATAATATTTCTCTAAAATCAGCCGAACTATGAATTCCGATTTACTCACCTGTTATCAGGAGAGAACCCAGTGCTGCATCTTTTAGCCCAGCACTGACCCTGAAAAGTAATTCTAACCGTACTTAACAGTAACTTGAATTTCCTTCCATAGGCTAACATTGACTGGTTTCACTTGGAAATTCTTCTAAGTGTGGAGTTTTGGAACTTTATAATATTCCTCTAAAATCAGCCGAACTACGAATTCCAATTTACTCACCTGTTATCAGGAGAGAACCCAGTGCTGCATCTTTTAGCCCAGCACTGACCCTGAAAAGTAATTCTAACCGTACTTACCAGTAACTTGTATTTCCTTCCATAGGAATCCATTGTCTGGTTTTCAGCAGAAAAGTTTCAAAGTGTCAATTTTCATAAACTACAAATATTCCTTAAAAATCGCCTGTATGACTTAAACGCATTCTTTCAACTGTTTACAGGAGATGCACCAGTGCTGGATCCAGGATCCACCACTGAGTAAGAAAAAGTAACGATAACACTACTTACCTGCTAAGTGAATTTCCGGCCATAGGATAACATTGGTGATTCTATGTGAAAAAGTTTCTAAGTGTCAACTTTTAAAATACAATAATATTCCTTAAAAATCAGTACTGTATCCAAAACGCTTTTACTCAACTGTTTACAGGAGATGTCCCAGGACTGAATCTAGGATCCAGTCCTGTGGTTAGAAAAGTAATCCATAAAGTAACTAATTGCATTTAACTAGAAATTCACATTGAGCTCAATGTTGCATTGTGTTTGAAATTGTGTTGCCCATTGCAACAACTGTAACTACTGTACTTAAAAGTCTATTGCCTATTTGCAAAGTATTTAAACTAAAGTAATTCATTCTGAGAAAGTATATTTTGTAATGTAATGTATAATGTAATTACAATGTAATTTAAAAAATAAAATATCTAAAAATAAATAGTTGAAAAAAATGTTGTAAATCAGTATCAAAAAAATAAATATAACAATTAATACAATTAAAAAATTGTCATTTACAAAACCTTTGAAATTCACTGAAAAAAACCATAGGTTTCAGGCACGTTATAGTTAGAAATTAGCATTTAAAAAACCTTACAAATTCACTGAAAAAACCATAGGTTTCAGGCACGTTATAGTTAGAAATTAGCATTTAAAAAACCTTTGAAATTCACTGAAAAAACCATAGGTTTTAGGGACAGTTATAGTTAGTTGGACATTGCACTCGTACAAAACCCGTGAAATTCCCCCGTTATAGTTAGTTCAGCTAACTATAACTCGCGCCCCGCAATTCACTGCTGATGACGTCACATATTACATCACTCATGACATGGTCAGTGACATCACTGATGACATCACTGATGACATCTCAAATGACATCACTGATGACATCATCCATGTGATAATTTCATGCATCTTCTCACACCCTAATATAACTTTTGATACACCCACTCTTATTTACAGACTGCCATTCGCAAAACCATACACACTCCAATACCAATAACTATATACCCACTCACTGATTCTTAGGTCTACACACACACATCTACTCACTCACCCGTGCAGTCACTCATACTTACAGTCACTCAGTACAGGACTATCATATGCACTCATACACCTATATAAACACTCACACACCGCCACTCATCCATAGAGGTACTCACACACCTAGTCAGTCATGCAAAAATTAATCACACACCCATTTACTCACCTATAGAGTTATACACACACCAGCTCACTTAGTCATACAAATACTAGCACATTCTTACGCTCTTATACAATAACTGATACAAGCACACACGCATCCATACAGCCACTCTCACAATCACACACTCTCACTTATAGCCTTTTAAATACTCTAACACACATATATACTGCCTTTTATATATGTAGTTACTCGCACATGTACCACTGAGATATACATTCACTCACTAACACACCCATACACACACTCACCCACCCAAGCAGTCCATCACAGACGCACTCTTCAAATCATGCACCCAGTGAATCACCCACTCACACATCTATGTACAGAGTCGCACACACCCCACCCACACAAACACTCAGGCACCCATACAGATACTCAGACAACGAATCAATAACTCATGTAGACACTCATGTAGTTATTCACAAACCCATGCAGCCACTTACACAGCAACAGACAGACGGATACAGACATTCACCCAGTTTAGTCACTAACCCATGCATTCAGTAAGATACGTTTAATCACTCACTTATACAGTTAGTCACGCACCTACTAAATCATCCATACAGACACTTATACACCCACTCATTCTTCAATACGCCTTTCCCTATATACATTAAAAATATTTAAACTTTACAGAAACACAGTCACTAGATGATGTCATCAGTGATGTCATCAGTGATGTCACTGACCATGTCATGAGTGATGTAATATGTGACGTCATCAGCAGTGAATTGCGGGGGCGCGAGTTATAGTTAGCTGAACTAACTATAACGGGGAATTTCACGGGTTTTGTACGAGTGCAATGTCCAACTAACTATAACTGTCCCTAAAACCTATGGTTATATATATATAAAAACATCCTTTTCTCTCTCCTCTTCACCTAAAAATATCAGATTAACAAGACACAATACACAAGCTCAAAAACATAAAATGCTATTTCATTTTGATTTAAAAACGTTAAATATAATTTTTTTTAACGAATACATTAAATTAAATTCAGTTTTAATCCCAACGCCCAGTATCATTTGTACTGTATGTATTATAAACTGTGTTGAAAAGTATGATTTATGTGTATATTGTTTTAGAATTTTTTTTATTTACCCTTTCATTAAAATTAAATTAAATAAAAGTGTAACTCAATGCTAAAAAAGTAAATTAATAAATTAAAATACAAATACTTCATTTGAAGATATTCCAACATTTGAAACAGTTAAAAATAAATGTAGTAAAATGTAAATGTATTTGTTTTATATTTGTTCCTATACGTTGTTAATATTAATGTTATTCCATACCTCCATCACTTTCTGTGTAACTGTGTGCAGTACAAGTGGTTGGCCACATGTTTGCTTGACTTACTCCAAGTATTGGCTGGAGTACATTTAAGCCTGTTTTGTCAGTAGTACTACATGCATTGATGTAGGTGTGTATTTTATGAACAGGAATTTTCTTACTCATTAGTAGGTGTGTTTTTGTTTCTTCATATGCCTTCCTAGCCCCTTTCCTTAATTTCCCTAAACCCAGCTCATTTTGTAGAAAGTATTGCCAATTTTCCTCCACTCCCTCTGGTCCCTCCCCCTTTGCTACTATAACTTATATCTATGTGTCTCATTTCGTAGAATGCATAGTAGTAATAATTTTGTGAGTAAGATTCAATATGTGCTACTTAAAGTGCCTTCCGACATGTGAGGCGGAATGCAAACAGATGTTACCAAAGCCATCACTTACCCACAGCTGAGCAACAGAGTATCTGTTACTTGCAACTAAAAAGATGATGGGGCTAATTCACAAATAGTAGGACATTTGAACCCATAATTTACTCTGACGTACAAGTGCAGATTTACATCTTTTTGGTATTCCTAAACATTGCCAGTGGTGCTCTTGGAAATCTCTGTGAGGGGCAGGTTTCCAGGTGTTTAACTGGGAATGTCATGTGAAGTATCCTCAGGGCTGCTTGCTCCCTGCATGTATTTCTACATGTGTAGGGTTAAGCACAAAGGTCAATTTGCTTGCTGTGCTGTGCTGGTATATATTGTTTTCCTTTTTTTCTCCATGTGGACTTTTCTTCATGCATCACACCTTTGAGTGACTTGTCCCATTTCACATCCTGAAAAAGGAGTTAATCTGGCCTATGCCTTGGATATTTCCGGGATGGGCAAGGGTCTGATCAGAGTTTGGAATTGCGCACAAATATATGAGTGTCAATATCTGTGAATGCCATGTCAATGTACGCCGTGATATATGCACACATAGCAACATCAATACCAGTAATTGCAATGTTAATGTACGCCATAATCTATACACGCATAGCAATATCAATACCAGTAAAAACAAGGTAGATGTACGCTATGACAAATGTATACATAACAATGAGAATGTTGGTAAATATGATATCAATGACCACCATGTTATATGTACACGAAATAATTAACTTGTATTACTGCTGTTGAATTAATTTGCGATGACCTCTCCATCAACCTCTAGTTAGAGACAAGTGGTCAGACAGGCCCTGCAACCCAAAACCAAGCCTACCGATTGATAGGTAACAAGTGGGGTTACACTTAGACTGAAGACAAATGCTCAAACGGAAATCTCTGATCGAACCCACAGATAGGCAGTTACACCACAAGCAGGTCCAAGGAGATTGGCCCCAATAAAACACATTCAGCCAAAGGTGCGCGCTCCCAAAATACCACAAAAGTCAGACGCCACCTGTAGTTAGGAACATTCAGCCAATCAGAACACAGCATGCACACCACACGCAGTGTTAACGTGCACCCCATGCCAAACATCTGGACACATACACACTGGCCAACTAGTGCTCTCCATGAGGTCGAGAGCCACCTGTGTCCCCCTTATCAGATAGTTGTATTTATGGTTCATGACTAGGCCCGGATTTACATGCTTTACAAGAATGTGTTATCATTTTATTGTACTTGAAGAACTGTAGATATGACCGACCAAAACTTCTGTAAATTGAGACTGTCTTCATACACAACTCTGCTGATGCTCTCTCAGCCACTGCCTTTAATTAAACCAACATCTTCCTGTTGTGCCAAATGCCACTTGTCATTTCATTTTTTCAAGGTAAATTCATATCCGAGCTACATTTGGGTGAGCCAGCCAGGAGAGATTGGTTTCTCAAGCCCGACTGCTGCCATAAGACAAGGACCCCTGCCCGAACGGATTCACATCTGCACAACAAGACCGGTGAGCAGACGCCATAATTGATTAAAAGTTCTGCTGAATCCATGGGGCGGAGGTCCGTCTTGAGGCCGCCATCACAGGGTAGGAGACTACATCTGATACTTAGACCCAGCATGTGGAAAATTAGGACAAGCATGTAAATCACTTATTCCCTACAGCAGCACACTAGAGAAGGTGAAGGCAGTTTACAGTTTAGTTTGCTTGGACCACTGAGCATTACACAAAAGGTATGCATAGCCCCTGGGTGTGAGATAGGGCCACTTATTTATTTTCGCTTGGGCCTCTGAGCGTTACACACATGATCTTATTTATTTCGCTTGGACCGCTGAGCATTACACAGATGGCATGCATAGGCCCTGGGTGTGATATACAGTCACCACCTTCATCTTAATTTTCAGTTAAAGTAGTTTTCTTAGTGACTGTCAGTTTCTTAACACTGGCAGTGTCTGAAAGAAGTGAAGAGGCAGGGTTTTTTGCTTGGACCTCTGAGCATTGCACAGATGGTCCACATAACCCCTGGGTGTGATATAGGGTGTAATTCAGACATTAGGGACAAATTCGGACCTTGGTGAATAAGGTGTAGCTTGTGGAGGGCTGATAATTGTCAGGTTGTTCCCTTTTCTCCACGCAAGTTGTTGCTATTTTTGTCCACGAGCCCATACTGACAGACTACCGGGCTCACTTAGCTTCGTGTGTCAGACAGAGTATCCCCTCTCCTCAGGCAGTAGGCACTAGAAGATGGCTAATATGTTTTGACACAATAATCATTTTTTCTGTCAATTATTTTCTCTTCTAATTTCTTTAAAGTGTTTCCATTTAGGCATTGTTGATTTTGAGGTGCAGTTAGATTTTGAAATTGTATTTTATGTTTAAATGTTATGTCTTGTTAATAAATTTATGCATTTATGAAATAATAACCATTTGTTCCCCCAAATCAGAATTCCATATTTGCTATTTTGCTGCTAGAAGTCGACTCATACTAGTCTGAACTAACCATTGCACTTTCTTACAGGTTTTACTATTCATTTAATTGTCTTTGTCAATTGTTAGGTGTTTTTGTGATGCATCGTTTATCTTAAACTAGAGCTCATAGCCAGCATATTGTTGTCGGTACAACCCCGTGTACCCAGTTTCCCAAACGAGTAGAATTTGTAATTATTTAAAACTCAAGAAAGTCAAAAGTTTATAAACTCCTTAACAAGACTCCTAATCCATCATGGAGGCACCACTAGACCACATGCAAGCTATGTTCCCCACACAGTTTAGGAAGTTAGAGAAACACTGCAGTATGGCATGCCCATACCAAGGCATATGCATTTCAGGAGGAGGATACCACCAGTGTAGGGGAAGATAGGGGTCCCAGCTCTACAAGTTCCAACGCTGAGGGGGAGCCATAGGATATTCTCTCCCAGGGTATGCTCAGGCTGCAGAGGAAGCATCAGGGAGTGAGCTTGAGGTCAAAACTCTTCGAAGAAGAACAGCACGCAACACTGCGCAAAGAAGGCAGCCCAGGTCAGAGTTCAAGAAGAGGCACGAGTTGAGAATAGAGTGAGAAAGAGCTTTCACCTGGGAAGCCCAACTGGAAGGGAGAACAACGCACCCTCCCCCGGAGGAAGCCAGAGCTAAGTCTCGGGCTCTACATGATGATGAGCCTGGGGAAGACTCAGAAGAAAGGCCCCTAACAGAAATCCACCCGGTCATTGGCATAGGAGAGGAGCGGACCAAGAAATAAGAAATTAGGATAGCATAACTGAAACACAATTAATACATAGGAGGAGTAGACTGGCACCTTTACAACTGCACGAGGATAGGACGTCTGCCACTCCCCCCGAACGCGCCGGTCAGACAAAGTGACCCCTAGAGAGACAGTGTCCAGAGAAAAAGGCAAGGCCTTCGTGTGACCATTTAGCATCTGCTGGTCTACTGGATCAAAAAGAAGGGCCAGTATGATAGACCTTGGCCAGAGGAGGGATCCTTCAAAATAGTTTGCTATCCAGGTGTCCGCAGGGGCATGGGCCTCCCTCCGCTGCTGTTTCCCTGGGGTGGGGTTGACTGGCAACTCCCCCGGTGGGAAGACAGTCTGATGAGGGAGCAGGGCGGCCCATCACTGGTGCATAAAGACCGGCACTCAGGTCCAGTCGTCTAAGTCCAGCCTTGGGCGAGCTATGTAAGTCTCACCAGCCCCAGGTTTTCCAAAAAATGGAGGCCCCCTTACAATTGCAAAAAGGAGGCATATGCTCCAGTGTCAGCAGCCAGGTTTCCACACACCCAGGACAATGATATCCTCAAAACTCCAAAGCAAGCTACCACATAACACCCAGTTCATAGGGAAAATACATAGAATCTGTTAGGATTATTCACTTCGGGCCGATCACAACAAGTCCCAACTGCACACCTGACTCTTGTCGAAAACACAGCAAACAAGCACAATCCCAGTCACTCCTCTGCAGAGCCATACAGGAGCCACAAACAAATCCCTGACTACTAGGCTTTGGCGTAGTTTGTGGAGTTCGGCTATTCAGAACACTGTGAAGTGACCAAAAAACTCGGCCGCGCTATGAGGGATTCCGCAAGCGGTGGAGTGCGTTAGCTTGCGCCGGTTGTGCCTAATTTTAGCGCCAGGTGTTTGTCCCACACTGGAAAATCAACATGAACTGCACCATGCGCAGCACAAGAGGGCCCTGCTTCTTTCTGCCGCTCCAGCAGATGTTCTACACGAGCAGCAGCTTCCTCAATGTGAATGGAAGGTTTCTCAACACAGGCGGTATCGGCCATCCGCGACCCTCCGGGTTGAAAAATCTCACTGGGAGGTGGTCTGGAGTAGGATTTTCTGCGCTCGTTAACTTACCATTGGTGAGCACGAGCAAGGAAAAACTCTACTCCGTGTTCAGAACTCTGTGTGCTATGCGGAGCGTGGGGTGGAAAAAACTCCACAAACTCCCAGAGCGAAGCAGAATTTCATGCCCAGGCCTACTGACTACCTCTAATATGCTAAGTTAGAGGCAGCATCTCCCAAAACCGTAGGTAAACGCCCAATGGAACCGGCACAAAGAAGTCCAAAAGTTGCCTAAAAACCCTAACCTTCTAGATAGAGGGCGTAACCAAATCACCCAACTCCATTAGTGAGAACCTCATTACATGTCATGTATAGAGACCAGAGGGACATGCACATGACAATGGAAACATTACCATTAACCACAAAACCCCAAAATATTATTAAGCATCCACTCCCCCTCACAATGCATGCAGCACATGCAGGTCAAAAGGACACCACCACACGATAAAATGACACACACACACACATACATTTAAAGGAAGCAGCCCGCAGAGAAAAGTACTCTCTCGGCCACAGCGAGGAGATGGGGGACCAAAGTAATCACAAAATAACGCTAAAACAACTTAAACTCACCATTCCCTTAAAAGTGCCACTACCTCCTTCCTGTACCCCACTAGAAAGCTTCATGTAGAGTGAAGCTATAAAGTATACCTCAAAAAAGAATGCACAGGAATTTTCAGAAAACTATCTAACAGTGTGTTTTTTTCAAGCTAGCCTACAACCCACAGCTCTTTTTTAACAGGTCTGCAATCAAGCCGTACATGCACCATTGTTACAGTGGCCCCTTGGGGAGAGGTGTGGCGCAGCAGCCAGGGTGGCTGACTCCAGGGTACGGGCCTCACGGTTTGATTCCCAGCAGCAGCTCAGCCCAGCACCCTGTGACTCTGGGCAATAGCTTGCATGATCTCCCCGATGGCCTCAAGTGCCTTGAAACCCTTAGGTGTTGATTAGTTTGCGCTTTACAAATACCTGGTTGTTATTCCTTCAAACAAAGATCCCAAAAAGAACTTCAACTGGGCCAACCACTCAAAAACAGAGACTAGAAGTTTGCTTTATTAACAATTTTGTGATAAAAAGACTCTTTTTAACACTGCACCATGACAAGACATCTCCCCTGAAGACCATCCCAAGACCTACGAATGTTTCCAAAGTTACGTATTTATGTATTCTCATACACATTCTGTTTAGCATGGGTGCTCCCACTCCTCTGCGCAGCCAGAAATCTGCCTAGTTTCATAAAACCTTCTTTGACATTATTGCAACTCTTGTTTAGGGAGCTCTCCCACCTCACTTACGCTTATGCTGAACAACTGTAGCATTTCTCACTCACTATACCGCACACTCCTACACAACACATGGTATCAGCACATGACCACCGTGGGCACTCAAACCACAAACAGGTCTTGTTACTCATTTTCGATGATACCCCATGCCATAGGCGCAGACAGGGTTCACTTATCCCAAGAGATAGTCCCCGAGAAAGCAAAATGTCTTATCCACCTGTAACAGTGTCAGATTAGGGCCAAGATATACACAATAGAGTAGAACCCCATAGAACAGTAGTAAACATCACCCGGTATGAGATCAACCCCACAGCACTGTACCTTTCTACAGAACCTAGGAATATTCAAACTGAGCTAGACAGGATGCGCAGAAGGGGCACTATAGGGGAGGACACTGTTTGGCCCCAAGACTTCGTATAAAAGAGGTTCTTTGAGAAAGCAAGTACACCGCACCAGTGCACAAATATGGCTGTTTTCTTCTCGATCTGTGGTCCCAGGGTGGCCCTTAAAATATTTGGGGCTGCCTTTTTTGTAACAAATGGACCCTGATATTGAATTTCAATGCTTTGTCAGTCACTTCGATGACACTAGGGAAAATGAGTCCCATGTGAGGGGGTCAAACACCAGCTCAGACACCCATGTCAGGAAATCTAGGATACCAAGATTAATAGGTATACATGGTTGTACAGAAACTTACACTGTATTATTTGTGTTTCAGAGGCAAAGGAACCATACCACTTGGTTCAAATGACAACTGTGAAGCAATACTGTACATACCAGACCTGCAATGGGGCACCTCCACGTTGATGGATGTGTACTGGTAGTGTGGCGAGCTTGCATACACCCAGCTCATCCCCAGATGGCAGGGCCTCTGCACCCTCATGACTATACACACCCCAACCCTGGTCATCCCTGGAGAAGATCTGTCTGAGATGTCCCAACATCCGCTTCAGAAGAAAACAACTCTGTTGCATCAGGCTCACAGAAGAAGAATGGATGATTATTTTGGCTGTGCTTAGGACATTCTGGAAGAATTTAGACTGTTTTCTGAAACTCAAGTAAATGCAGGAGGGTCCATACCCTTCTTCACCTTGCAAACGAAGGCAAATGCCTGTTGGTTACAGATAATCAGGTGGGAAATGCTGAATTTGATCAACAACACTGAGCTCGGGGGGCGTGGCCTGCCGAGCTGCGGAATGGTCGCTAGCTAAGCGAGCTCCGCCAGCCGAGAATAAATCCTACACTTATCCGTGCGATTGGAGAGGTACTGCTGTGCGAATACCATCCCCAGACGTTGCCTGGTAATCACGGATCCAGGCGATCTGCTCGCTGAACTCGGACCCGATCCAGCAACGAGCGGGAAGCTTCGGCGGGGGAGAGCGAGGCGGGGCTTCCCTGCTCCCTTGGAGAGCAGATCGCAGGGCGTGAAAATCAAGCCCGAGGTGTGGGCCGTGAAGTGATCGGCTGGACGTCCCCTTTGCCTCAGTAAGGTACAGCTGTGTGGCGCTGGGGCCCCGGAAGGGAGGGGCCACCGAGTTGATATGTGCCGGAGGATGTAGGACAGAATGGGCGCACATTATCCGGTGTACAGCGGCAGCTACGAGCGGAGCTAATCAGGAGGGCAGGAGGAATTTAGGCAGAATCACTACAGCGATGTTGGAAGACCAGGATGCCGACCTCAGGCCAAGTGTCGATGGGTGCGTGAGCACTATCCCTGCCGGCGGCTTTCCGGGCGCGGGCGGGACCCCGCTGGCCAGGTCGATACTGAGTGCGTAGCCTGGGCGCCATTTTAAAGACAGGCGAGTAAGCCCCTGGTAAACGGAGGGCCTGGGCAATCAGAGGACAAGGAGTGAGTACACCCAGAGGTTGGGATCAGCTCAGTGTACACCCCGACGGGCGCTGGTCTGGGTCTCCAGTGTGTGAACATGCAATAGGGCACGAATATTGAGGGCCTGGAGAAGGGCATTTGGTCGTGGGCAGCTCACAAAAACGAACTTGTGCACAGGGACGGGGTGCGATTTCGAGGTTTGGAGGAGGAAGCCTCTGAACATCCGGCAACACAAGCCTGAGCGCCATTTTGTGCCCCTGCGGTGACGCATCTCGGCGGACAATGAAGAAGCCGTAGCACTGGGACCGCATTGCGTGTATTGTATAAAGCACCAGCGTGCATCAGTGGGGCCGCGCACGAGAGCGGAGCGCGGGGCTAACTCCAGCAGGAGGGACTGGCTTCGATCGGCTGAGCCTGGAGAGGGTGGCTGGGCTGTAGGAGCTCTCGCCACCATGGGTCCCTGCCAGGTGAAGTGGAAGAACACGAAGCGCTGGATTGGGGGCAGCTACCCTGGGCTTGGCGGGACCTGGAAGCTGGACAGCGGCCCACCCCATAAATAGAACTGGGCGCATAGGTTGCATGTGGGCATCAGTTTCGCTGGTGACCCCCTCCACGTGGATTAACTGCTCAATATCTACCCGAAGGGCCACGCTGGAGCACCTGATAGCACCTGAGAGAGTCATGGGCAAACAGGATGCGAAACAACTGAAGCTGACCTTCGACCAGAGGAGAACCACGAGTCCCACGGAGTCGGAGCCAGAGGTCGGCGCGGAGAGGCTGCCTGAGTCGCAGACAGAGGACTGAGGACTTAGGGGAAGATCTGCGTACTCTGATGCTCGAGATGAAGTCTAGCCTTCGCAATATAGACTCCAAGTTGGATACGTTGACCTCCAACTGGATGCTGTCAAGACGCAGGTGAGCTCGCATGAGACCCGGCTTGATGTGCTGGAAAACCAAGCCTCAGACTTTCATGAGTTCCAAGTTGAAACCAAGGAACAGCTACTGCATATGGATAGAGTGCTGGGAATAATCCACGCCAAGAACGAAGACCTGGAAGCCAGGTCATGCCACAATAACCTGCAAATTACTGGCATACCGGAGACAACAGCCATCGCCAAGATGGAGACCTACGTCAAAGACTTACTTCGCGAGCTATTTGACCCAAATCTCTCCGCAGTGGAGCGGGCGCACCGTGCTTTAGGCCCCAAACCTCCGGTCGGTGCTACACCCAGACCCATCCTGGCCAGAATTTTGAACTATCAGGACCGAGATCTTATTCTGCGCCTGGCCCGAGAGAAAAGGACTATCACGCACAAAGGTAACAACATCTCCTTTTATCCAGATTTCACACCTGCTTTGCAGGCGGCGAGGCAAGAGTTTCTCCCTGCTAAACGAGTCCTGTTGCAGGCCCAGATTCCCTACTCGCTATTGTATCCTGCCAAGCTCAAGGTTACTCATGATGAATCACGGATGCCAAGTCCGCCCTCAAATTTGCTAAACATATCGGTGGGAAGAAGTCCAAACAAAGTTCCAATTCTGCAGACTCTGTAGAAGCCTGGCTAAGTGACAATGACTGACGAGGCTCCAGCCCTGCTTCGCTCCTTGCTGGGGCTGCCATAGACTGAGATGGTTTGGAACTAACCCTGGGTGTCAAATTCCGCTCCGCTCGCGGAATTTGCGGAATTTAAGCAATTTCGCGTTCCACGGGGAACGCGTAATTGCCAACAATTCCGCGATCCGCGGCGTAGCGGAATTATTTTCTTGTTCGCGCTTTAAAAATGCGTTCTAGCGTGCGCGATAGCGACTTACCGGGATTCCTGCGTTCGCCAACGGGTTTTCCTATCCGTTCGCGTGCGCCACGAGATTTCGGTAGCCGGCCGCGCGGTCCTGCGAGAGTTTGCGATCGCGAACACGTCATTTGCCGCGCCATCGTGCACCGCGAGAGAGATTGCGATCGCGAACACGTCATTCGCCGCGACATCGGACAACGCGAGAGTGTGCGATCGCGAACACGTCATTCGCCGCGCCATCGTGCACCGCGAGAGAGATTGCGATCGCGAACACGTCATTCGGGCGCGCCATCGGACATCCGGCGGAATGTTGGTAAAGCTCGCGATCCCGAACACGCACAATTTTCAATCTGGAGAAGAATAATATCGCGAGCAGCATAAAACCTTCTATAAACTGATGATTTGAATGAAAAAAAAACCTCAGATTGATATTTGGCTGTCCTATTTTGTCAAATTTTTTGGGGGGGAGAGGGAGGAAGTGCCACAGAGTCTCCTACTTCCTGTTCCTGTCCAGCAGGCTCCTCCCAGTGCATTGTCCATCTCCTGTTCATTTTTCACTTGGATTTGAGCTGGAAGGATCACTCTTTGTGTCTGCTGCATCATTATCATTGGATTTGAGGATTTTTGGATTTGAGATTTTACAAGTAAGTTGGTGTTGTTTTATTGGGGCATTGCAGTTGCTGCAACTACTATTTGTGTACTTTTCATCATTTTTAAAAATAAATAGTTGTGGGTAGCCAGTAGGCCCAGAGCTAGTCATGGGTGGGTGCATGATGAAACATGATGAAACAACTGTTCCTTTGCTGTGTGATGTATTTATTAATTTCAAACATCATTTAGGGGGCATGGATGGCATTGGATTGAATTGCAAAATGTGTATTTTTGGGTGTATTTCAGTTTTTTGGGCTGTGTATTAAATACATGCCTTAGTTGTGTGTGGTGTGCTGCAGGCCTTGTTTAGCCCTGTGGATTTTCGTTTTTGCATTTTATTGCATTACAGGCGAAGCAGTGTGGTTTAGCATGCAGCCTTTGCCTGGCTATTATAGGCCTGTTTTCAGTACATTGTTTTCCAGGCCTCCTGCTTGTTGCTTGTGATTTGTGAGTGTCCATGTGGCTGGTAGCCATTTCTGGTGGGAGTTATAAGTGTGCTGCTTTTGCCATATAGGCCTGCATGTGTTTCCTTTGTGGCCTAGGCTTCTTGTTGTGGTCCTGGCAATGAGGCTGGTGGCCATTTTGAAGCCAGGAAGTGTGCTTTTTGCCATAGGCCTGCATTGTCTGTCTTCAGTTTCTTGTTGTTGTGGGCCTGGCCATGAGCCTGGCGGCCATTTTGAAGCCAGGCAGTGTGCTTTTTGCCATAGGCCTGCATTGTCCGTCTTCAGTTTCTTGTTGTTGTGGGCCTGGCCATGAGGCTGGTGGCCATTTTGAAGCCAGGCAGTGTGCTTTTTGCCATAGGCCTGCATTGTCTGTCTTCAGTTTCTTGTTGTTGTGGGCCTGGCCATTTTGAAGCCCGGTAGTGTGCTTTTATCCATAGTCCTGCAAGCTTGTGGCCTAGTCTGCCAACAGGCCTTTCATCCAGTAGGCGCAGAGGTAGTCAGGGGTGCATGAAATAACTGTTTCTGAGTGTTCTGTTGAATTTAAACATCATTTAGGGCATGGATGGCATTGGATTGAATTGCAAAATGTGTATTTTTGGGTGTATTTCAGTTTTTTGGGCTGTGTGTTAAATACATGCCTTAGTTGTGTGTGGTGTGCTGCAGGCCTTGTTTAGCCCTGTGGATTTTCGTTTTTGCATTTTATTGCATTACAGGCGAAGCAGTGTGGTTTAGCATGCAGCCTTTGCCTGGCTATTATAGGCCTGTTTTCAGTACATTGTTTTCCAGGCCTCCTGCTTGTTGCTTGTGATTTGTGAGTGTCCATGTGGCTGGTAGCCATTTCTGGTGGGAGTTATAAGTGTGCTGCTTTTGCCATATAGGCCTGCATGTGTTTCCTTTGTGGCCTAGGCTTCTTGTTGTGGTCCTGGCCATGAGGCTGGCGGCCATTTTGAAGCCAGGCCGTGTGCTTTTGCCATAGGCCTGCATTGTCTGTCTTCAGTTTCTTGTTGTTGTGGGCCTGGCCATGAGGCTGGTGGCCATTTTGAAGCCAGGCAGTGTGCTTTTTGCCATAGGCCTGCATTGTCTGTCTTCAGTTTCTTGTTGTTGTGGGCCTGGCCATGAGGCTGGTGGCCATTTTGAAGCCAGGCAGTGTGCTTTTTGCCATAAGCCTGCATTTTCTGTCTTCAGTTTCCTGTTGTTGTGGGCCTGGCCATTTTGAAGCCCGGTAGTGTGCTTTTATCCATAGTCCTGCAAGTTTGTGGCCTAGTCTGCCAACAGGCCTTTCATCCAGTAGGCGCAGAGGTAGTCAGGGGTGCATGAAACAACTGTTTCTGTGTGTTCTGTTGAATTTAAACATCATTTAGGGCACATGGATGGCATTGGATTGAATTGCAAAATGTGTATTTTTGGGTGTAT